>VMDO01008404.1:0-84225 GCA_007922755.1 Pedetes capensis
GAATAATTTCCTTCCCTTTGAGTGTGGAATCTGTGAATAGAATGAGATCTCACTTGCATGATTATTTTACACCATGTAATGAAAAGGACATCATCTGGATGGGCCTAATCAAAACACACAAACCCTTCAAAAATAGAGAGATTTTATTCCAGGTAATGGAAGAAGAGTTAATCAGAGATGGGAGCAGCAGAGTTTCAGGTGTCATTGCTGTCTATTTTCTTTTTTTCTTTTTCTTTTTTCCTTCCTTCCTTCCTTTTTCTCTTTCTTTCCTTTTCTTTTTTTCTGTTTTTTTTTTTGCTTTACTGAGGGTTGAACCCAGGGCCTCACACTTGCATGCTCTGCAAGTGCTGGACCATTGAGCTGCACCCTCAGCACCCTCAGCCCATGTTTTTTTTTGAGACAAGGTCTTGCTAAGTTACATAGACTGCTTCTGGTCTTGAACTTGCGATCCTCCTGCCTCCGCCTCCTGAGCCACTGGGATTATAGGCGTGTGCCACCACACCTGGCTTGTCATTGCTGTCTTTGAGATGGAGGGGGACACATGCCAGTACATGAAGGGGGTCTTGATAAAGAGAGAGCAGTACCCAGATGATGAGCATGGAAATGAAGACCTCAGTCTTCTAGTTACAAAGAACTGAATTCTACCAACAACCTGACTCAGCTCAGAAGTGGATTCTTCCTTAGAGCCTCCAGAGAGGAGCCCAGCCCAGCCACGTTGACTTTGAGTATGTGAGACCTCAAGCAGAGAACTCAGTTCAGCCTATCTGGAATTCTCACTGCCCAGAATGTGCGATAATAAACAGAAGTTGTTTTAAGCTATTAAATTTATGGTAATTTGTTACTCAGCAACAGAAAAATGAGAATACAATTGGAAATATACTTAGTAATTGAAAATTACTAAATAGTGATCCTAATTGCAGCTGTGATTCAAGATGAGGGATATTTACTGGTAAAATCAAATAGGTCTTGGTGTCTAGTGTAGAGCTGTTGATCTTGAAAATGCTTTACTTTTATTTTTATTTTTTTTCGGTACCCATTATTAAAGGTAATCAGAAGCAATTTGCCTTCATGTGGGCAGGAAAGATCATTCTCCTACCCCATGATTATGTCAGCCCTCCTTATTGTCAGGAAGGAATTTGATTATCTTGATGTCCTATAGAACATCATGCTGGTGCAGCACATTAAAGATGTGGTGCTAACTGGACTCAGTGAGTCAAGTACCAGGCAATTTGTATACCTTACATGGCATATGCATGCCAGAGATGAGAGAAAAATGGAAAATTCAGGTTATGACATATTGGTAAAGTTTCTTTGGCCCTAGTAGTCTGAAAACAATTCCCTTGAAAGTGATCCAAGGAGCTGAATTTGCACTCCCTACAACAGAGAAAGTAGCACATTATCAAGTGAGCATCTTTATCTTTTGGAGGCTTTATGGACTTCCTTTCATGAAGTCTCTGTTTTTTCTGTTCTGGGAGGGGGGGTTGAATCTAGGACCTCACACACACTTTGCAAGTACTCTACCACTGGGCTGCACTCCAAGCCCATTTGTTTATTTATTTTATTTGGAGATAGGGTTTCACTAAGTTACACAGGCTGCCTCTAGCCTCCAACTTGCAGTCCTCCTGCCTCCACCTCCTGAGTCACTAGGATTACATACATGCACCACTGCGCCCAGCGTGAAGGCTTATTTTGTTACTGCCACTGCGGCGTCCCCAATTTGCCAGCAACAGAGGCCATTGATAAACTTCTGATATGGCACTTTTCCTTGGGGGACAAGCCAATCACCTTAATGTGGGTTGATTACTTTGGACTTCTTGTGAAGAAGGTAGCAATTTGTCTTCAAGGGAATATGTGTAAGTGTATAGCTAGATATAGATATATAGATATTTTAAATATAAACTTGATGTCCCTGCTTATAATGCTTCAGTGAGCACCTCTAGTCATGGACATATATAAATGTATTATCAATTGCCATGTCTTATACTTTATGCCTCTGGCTGAGAAACTTATTCTATAGTAAAAGAAATATACTGATGATTCATTGATATCTATTGGGCTTCATCACTGGGGATAATTACTTGATAAACTGAGAGAGTGCCCTTTTGAAGAGTCACTTTAGGTGCCAGCTGAGAGATAATACCTTATTATAGCAGAACTTACAGGATGCTTTAAAATCAGTGCTCCCCTAATAGTGCTGCATCCCTATCCCCAACATCAAGCCAGAGTTCATGAGTCCAAGATAAAAAGAATGCTGTGAAAGTATGTTCGTATTAGTGAACTTTGCATCACTGTAAAGAAACACATGATGCAGGCTATTTACAAAGCAAAGAGAGATACGTTTTAGCTCATAGTTCTGGAGATTCAAGTCTAAGACTAGATTGGTTTGGCCTATTGGTTTGGGCCTCTGATGAGGACACCATGCTCTCTGTTGGGTTTGCAGTCTTAGCTGAAGGCTTGACTGGACAAGGATCCACTTCTAAGTTTCCTTGTGGTTGTCAGAAGTATTTAGTTCTGTGATGGCTGTTGGATGGGTGACCTGTTTCCTCGCTGGGATTCCTTGCTGGGTGGCTGCCTTCTCAGAGCGCCTCATAATATGTCAGCATGCTTTTTTAGGCTGGGAACACCAGAAGAGTTAATACTCTTTTAGATAGATGGCAAAGTTCTTAATAATCTAGTTTCAGAATTAATGTGCTAGTTGTTATGGTGGTGCACACCTGGAATCCTAGCCTTCGGGAGGCAGAGCCAGAAGGATTGTGAGTTTGAGGCCAGCCTGGGCTACATAGTAAGACCCTGTCAGAGAGAAGGAGAGAGGAAGGGGCCAAAAGAAGGAGGAAAGGAAGGGGAGGGAGAGAGGGAGGGAGAGAGGGAGAGAAGAAGGGTGAGGCAGGGAGAGAAGGATAGAGAGAGAGTGCATCATGTCATCATTTTTTCCATATTCTATATGTTATAAGCATGCCATTAAGACTGGTTAACACGCTCAGAGGTGGGGTTCATACATTTCTAAATACTAAGGAGTAGAGGTCATTGGGGCCCTTTGCCTGCTCACCTCAAGGTATTTATCTTATGATGAAAGAAACAAAGCAGTAGGATTGCCTCTGTTGTGCCCTTACCTAGAAGGACTGAATTAAAGACTGCTCTGCCACCCACAGTGTTTCTTTGCTATCCATGTGGTTTTCAATGGCTAATTGTTTTGGGAGTGGTTCACCGGTGCCTACTCCCTAGTCAGTCTTAGTCTGAAAGCTCGGCTGAAACCTGTCTACCATGGGTAATCCTGTTGGTATCTGAGATACCAATGACATACCTTTTAGCCTCATCGCAACATCCAAGCCCCCACAGTGCAGCAAACTGACAGTGTTTCTTGGAAGCAAGAATGGCCAGACTGTGTCTTACATATTTCGGACATGTAGTCAGGAGAGATCCGTCCCTGGAGAAAAACATCATGTTTGGAAGAGTGGCAGGTCAATGAAAAAAAGGAAACCCTTCCACCAGATGGATTGACACAGTGTCTGCAACAATGGGATTAACCATAAATAAGATCCGTGTGCCTGGCACAGAATTGGGAAGTGTTTCAATCTGGTGTACATAGGGTCGCTATGAGTCGGACTCAACGGCACCTAACAACAACAACTGGGACCCACGGGAATTCTCTGTGTTCCTTTTACTACTTCCTTGCCCAATAGTCCTGATCCACGGAGAACTGTTGCAGTTAGATAAAGAAGGGATAATTACCAACTAAGATCCTGGAGAAATGACGTTTTGAGACATTCTGTTTGGTAAAGAAGATGTAGGAGACACCTCTGCAAATGGGAAGTGTAACATAATAGTGGGAGAAGGAAGCTAGGATATTCAGTCTGTTCTTTGTGGCCAGCTAAGGAAGTGTGAAGTGTAGCAGCTGAAACTTAGGTGAGCCAATTATTCCTTTGCCTTTCCCCTCCTCCTCCTACTTTATAGGAAGAGCACTCTTTGAGTTATTATTTAGGTTTAGGGTGGGAATGTGACTGAATTGACATTATCATAGGATGATATAATAGCTCATGGAATTTGGTAAAGGACATGTGTCTTCCATCCAACGCACAAGAGTGAATGCAAAAGAATAAAATGGGGGTGGACGTAGCAAAAGAACAAAGTACATGCGTCAGGGGTGTATTGTGCTGGATGTTCTTCATTTGATTTTTCAGATCTGCTCTCCATACTTTTCCATCATTTTTCTGTGCATGAGGAGATTCGCCCCCAAGGATGGTTGGATTCCTTTGGAGTTCAGCCAGTGACTGTCACTGTCAGAAGACTGGAGGATGGAAGGAGAGACAGCTAGACTATTTATCCCCCTGCGTCTCTTCTGTGTCACAGTTGGGCAATGGCTGCTTTCTCCTAATGAAGCCACAGTTGCAAGTAGAAGATCATGCCCTTCCCCAGCTACATCTCCCACCAGCTCTAGTAATAGCCACAGCTTTTCTCTATTGCTGGCCCCAAGGTGCATCACGGTTCCCTGTGGGTTGCTCTTAACCTTGCCTACATATTTATAAATAGTCCTTTCTTTAAACTCTTACTCCTTTTGTGCAAACCATCTGTTTCACAACAGGACCACAATTGATGCAGTTACAGTGACTCATTAGGAGGTTTTATGGATAAATTTGGTTTCCTTTTCCATTCAGGAAATAAATACAATATGAGTTATGCTCATGAATTATTTAATATAGTTTATTAAAAAATCTGTCTTGGGTTTCATAAAGGGTGTTCCATAAACACTTGTTGAGCTGAATGTATGAGTTGTGAGGTGAGCATTTTTTTTTTTCATAAAGACAAGAGCTAAGAAACTTTTGAGTACAAGTCACTGCCAGAGGATAGTCACTGCAAGTTCCTGTCGCTTCCAGATTTATGTGTAGCCAGTGTTCATTCAATCAGCCAGAGTCCTAGAATGCATAGCTCAATACTTTCCTCAGAAAGGCAACTGGCAAACTTTGGTCTCTACAGATCTTATTTTGCTAGTGTGAAGAAGAGGTGGGTGATGGGCACCTTTATGGCTAAAGTCCTTGCAAGGAGGGGATGCACTGAGACAGTGCTAAACGGAACTAGCTGTAAGTAACAGCTTTTGCTGAAGGCTGGCCCTGAACTTCACCCCTGTTTTCCTTCAAGCAGGTGAGTAAGTAGTCAGGCAGTTCTCTGCTGGTCCCCCTGAGACCCATCAAAGCTTGACTTTATGCTGACTAGAAGCTCACAGGGGATTTCTTTCCCTCTCCCTCCTCCTACTTCATGGCTGCCAAAAGTGGGCTGATGGTGCTCAATGTGCCCCAGAGCATCTCAGAGAAGACTAATTAGGTTTGCAAAATGCCTCATGCTAATTTTAAAGTTTGACTTTCAGTTGACTTTAAGGGAAAATATTTGGATGAGATGCTGTCCTTGGCTTTGAGAAGCTGGCATGAGCTGGTCCAGTGGGGCCCTCTTCAATCCAGCTTTCCTTAAATGGAGAGGGTGCTGGAGCGTGATGAGTAGCAGATTTCTTGAACCTCCTTCCTAACACCCTTTAAGAGTTGCTCTATGATTCTTGGAAAATACTTGCCAAAATATACACTTCAAAGCTTCCATCTGTATATGTATTTTTCTCTTTTCATCTTTCCCAGAAAGATAGTCCCTGGAGTTATCATTTTCAGTTGTTGTTGGCCTTTCTCTGAGTTCTTTAAGATTTGGTGATGTCTTTCTGGTTGATATCTATTAATGAATCCTATAAAACAGCACAATAAAGACTATGTAGAATGTAGAAAGAGCTTATATTATAATGCTATATTGTTAGGTGCCATCGAGTTGAGTCCAACTCATAGCAACCCTCATAGGGTTTTCAATGGCTGACTGTGTCGGGATTGCCTTGGGAGTGGGTTGCCACATCCTTCTCTCATTTGTGGTGCTGGGAATCGAACTTGGGAATCTCAGAGACTGCAGAGCAGCACTCTACCAACTGAGCTAAATCCCAGCCCATAATGCTATATTAAGAAGTTTACAAAGTCATATATATAATATGATTACTGTCACAGGAAATACGACATAGTCCCTTTGAGGTTGGGAAAAGGAGTTAATTTTTACATAGTTTAGAAATAATCTTTGTAAATATTATATATCACATGTATGATAGAAAATTAAAATTCTTTAAGGTAAATAAAGTAGGCTTGAGACCACCATTTGCAATTACATAGTTTGTAATTGTTCAGGGTACCTGGCTGAATGGGTAAGCTATGATTCAAGTCTAGACCATGCTCAACTATGTCAAGGAGGTCTACCTGCCCAGGTTGTGACCTCTTCCTAATTCATCTGGCAATAGTGGACATTTTCTCTAATTCCCATGAAGAGGCTCCATAAAGACTAGCTAAGTCTCAGAATATGGACCTGGTAAGTAATTGACTGCCTGTAGCTGCACCATGTGGCACCTAATCCCATCAGATCTCGGAAGCTAAGCAGGGCTGGATCTGGTTAGTACTTGGATGGGAGGCTGCCTGGGAACACCAGGTGCTGTGGCCTTGGGAGAAGGATCAGGCAACCCACTCCCCCCAAACAATAAGCCATCGAAAACCCTATGAACAGTAGAGAAGCACAACAATAGTGTTTCACCTGTTGTACATAGGATTGATATGAGTCAGACATTGATTCTATGGCACCTAACAACAACAAGTAATTGACTAGTTCACAATGTGAATGTGGAGTACTCAGTAATTTCTCTAAATGGGACAACTGTGTTTTGTATATTCCTCTGTACTGACATCATTAGAAGCCCAGGAGAACTGTTGTATAATTTTGCTTTCTTTGTTCCAAATAGAGCTGAGTGATCCAAGTCTGATCCCCTCTGCTAGGATGACACATTATAGGTATTTTATAATATTCAGCCTAAGACTCCAAGAAACCGCTGTTCTCAGAATGAAGTTGGACTGACTTCTATTGATGCAAGTTAGTAATTTCTTAGTCTAGGTTTTCTAAACTGAGTTCTGTAGGATGTTAATGAGGTATATATATCCATGCATGCACAAATAAATGATTTAAGACTAATTTGTTCTAAGGCTAATGTAAAAGAGTGTTAAATGAGATGCTTTCTATGTTCTCAGAGACTTCAAAGGTCAAGAAAAGCACAGTAGTTTCTAATATTTCTACATGCTATAGAAATGTGAACTTCCAGGGATGTGAGCACACTTCTGCTTGATCTAATCTGATGCTTATCCAACCTAAGTATTGGGGAAAGTAGATGGAATAAAAGACTCCTCCACCATAAAGCAGTAGGGTGCTTGCCCCCACAACTCCAGCCAAGCAAAGAGAGCTTCAAGAAAACATTCTTAGAACCTGACATGTGTTCCCTGGGGCTGAGGAGTACAGGGCTTGGGATCTGACTCACACTTGAAAAGTTTGAAGACGAGAACGAGGGCTGAAACTTCCCCAGCTGGCATGAAAGTAGGGGAAGCTGCTCTGGAAAGAACCTGGACTTCTAGAGCTTTGTAGTACAAGGATGCATGCATGTTTCTGGGGAGTCAAATGTGGACCCCTAGGAAAGGAGTGTAGTTTGGGAGTCATGACAGGGTCTCTCCCCAAAAAGATCACTTGGTGGAGATGGGTTGAGATAACCAGAATAGAAGACCAGGCCACTGGAAATCATGAACTGAGAGGAAAATTGTCAAGGTAATGGTAGATGGAAGACACAGAGACCTAGGGAGTTTATAAAGTGCCTATGAAGAGACAGGGGCTGAGATTTAGCTCACTTGGTAGGGCGCTGCTCTGCAGTCTCTGAGGTCCTGAGTTTGATTCCCAGCACCGCAAAAATGGGAGAAGGATGTGGCAATCCACTCCCGAGGCAATCTCCAAAAAATCAGCCATTGTAAACCCTATAAGGGTCGCTATGAATCGGACACAACTTGATGGCGCCTAACAACAACAACAATGAAGAGACATTCAAAAAGAGTCACCTTTGGAAAACCCTATTTCCTGTAATAATCCTACACAAATATCAAACAATACTTGCCAGACATGAATGTCTAAACTCAAAACTGCAGTGATCTCAAGTAGCCACTGATGAGCTAGGGAGAAGATTGTAATACAGGGAAGTAAGAGTAACCGGAAATGTACCTCATCTCACTTCAGCTTCTTAGCCAAAAGGTGACCTGATCTGGGGGCACAGCAATGTTTCAAATTGTCTAAAGTACAGTTTTGATTTTCCACTGGACTGTATTTTTAATAGCAGGGCAAAGACATTTTTAAATAACAGAGTTATGGAACTGTGAGATCATTCCAAGATGTTATCACAGGCAAAGAAACATGAGTCAAGACAGAGGTCCAGAGTAAAAGTAGTGTGGAAAGAACCCATGAGTCCTATGATCATCTTCCTGAGTTCAGGTCATTCAGTGGATGAATTACAGATCTCTAAGTATAACTTCATGGTTATCAACTTCTCCTGCTGGTAACAGAAACCTCATTTTATGCTTCCTATAAAATACTATTTTTATCTGTCTGTGTATCTATCCACCTAGCTATCCTTTGTTGATGCAGAAAAGCTATACATAATTAATGTATACAGCTTGATGAGTTTGGAGATAACATACATCTGTGAAATTATCAGCATAATCTATGCCATAAACCTGTCTATTATGCCCTAAAGTTTCTTCTTAGTTTTGATAAGAATACTTAATATTAGATGTACTTTCTTAACATTTTTAAGTATACAGTGCAATATTATTAACTATAGACCCTGTACTCTATAGTATATTTTTATTATTCATCTTGTATAACCAAAACTCTGGACCCTTTGACTAATAATTTCCTGTTTCCACCTTCCAGCACCCCTGGAAACCACTATTCTACCCTCTGCTTCTATGAGTTTTGCTATTTTACTTTTACCATCTATTTGGTATCATGTAGTATTTGTCCTGGGAGAAGGATGTGGCAATCCACTCCTAAAGCAATCCTGAAGTAATCAGCCATTGAAAACTCTATGAGGGTCATTATGAGTTGGACCCAACTTGACGGCACATAACAACAACAACAGTATTTGTCCTTCTGTGTCTGACTCACTTCACTTAGCATAATATCTTTCAGGTTCATCTATACTGTTGAAAATAACAAGATTTCTTTCTTTTCTAAGGCTGGATGATATTCCATTGTATGGATAAAGCACATTTTCTTTATCAATTTGTCTGTCAATGGACATTTAGGTTGCTTCCATGTATTGGCGATTGTGTAAATAATGTTGTAACAGACACTGGAGTGTTGATACCTCTTTAAGATCCTGATTTCAATTCTTTGGATCTATATCCAGAAGTGTGATTGCTGGATAATATGGTAGTTTTATTTCTAATTTTTTGAGGAACCTCAATGCTGCTGTCCATAGTGGCTACACCAGTTTTCATTCTTGCTGACACTGCACAGAGTACCTTTTTCTCTATGTCGCACCAATATTTGTCATCTTTTTTTTTGTAATAGCCAACCTAACAGATATGATGTGATATTTTATGGTGGTTTTGATTAGCACTCCCCTGATAATTGATGTTGAACACCTTTTCATATACCATATGACGTACACATGGCCATTTGTATGTCTTTGGAGAAATGCCTATTCAGTATCCTTCCCCAATTAAAAATATTTCTTTTCCTTCCTTCCTTCTTTCCTTTTTCTTCCTTCCTTTTCTTTCTTTCATTATTTTTTTATTTGCTGTTGCAAGAGTTCATTATATATTTTGGGTATTAACTCATTGATGCTTTTGAATTATGGTGGCATAGACAAATACTGAATATACTATGGACTGAGAAAAGAACCAACAGATCTGTCCTAGAAGAAGTGCAACCACAGTGTTCCTTGGAAGCAAGGATGGGTAGGCTGTGTTTTATATATTTTGGACATGTAATCAGGAGGGACCAATCCCTGGAGAAGTACATCATGTTTTGGAGAGTGACAAGTCAATGAAAAAAAGGAAGACCCTCAACTAGATGGATCCACACAGGAACAATGGGCTTAAACATAAATAAGATCACGTACCTGGCACAGAATCGGGGAGTGTTTCCTTCTGTTGTTCCTAGGGTTGTTATGAGTTGGATCCAACTTGATGGCATCTAACAACAGCAATAATTGTGTAGGTTGTCTCTTCATTTCACTGGTTGTTTGCTTGGCTGTGCATTATTTTTAGATTGGTGAAATCCTGCTTGTCTAGTTTTGCTTTTGCTGCCTGAGCTTTTTATGTCATATCCAAGAAATCATTGCCAAAGCCTATGTCCAGTTTTCCCCCCTAAGTTTTCTTCTACTTTCATGTTTTCAAGTCTTATTTTTAAATTCATATCCATTTTTGAGTTGATTTTTGTGTATTGTGTGATGTTGTTGTTAGGCACTGTTGAGTCAGGTCTGACTCATAGCAACCCTATGTACAACAGAATGAAACACTCCCCAACACCGTGCCATGTCCAGCATTATGCCAGTGCTTCTCTGCTATTCATAGGGTTTTCAATGGCTGATGGTTTCAGGAATGGGCTCCCAGGTGCTTCTCCTGTTTTTACAGTGCTAGGGATCAAACCCAGGGCCTCAGCATGAGCAGAGCAAGCCCTCCACCAACTGAGCTAAAACACAGCCCACATAGTGTGATACAAGGGTCTAATTTTGTTCTTTTGCTTGTGGGCATCTAGTTTTACCAACACCCTTTATTAAAGAAACTATCATTTATTCATTCAGTATTCTTGGAAAAATGGTCAAAGATCAGTTGAATGTATATCCATGGCCTGTATATCTATTTTTATGCCAGTACTATATTGTATTTTATGTTTATTTATATCCCAGTCTGGCCTGGAGCTCATGATCGTCCTGCCTCAGCCTACCAAGTTGAGTGCTGGGATTACAAAAGTGGACCACCATGCTGGTTCCCATACTACTTTTTATTACTGTAGGTTTGTGATATATTTTGAAATCAGAAAGTATGATATATTCAGTTTTTGTTTTTTCTCATGATTACTTTAGCTATTCAGAGTTTTTTTTTAATGGTTCCATATGAATTTTAGAACTTTTTTCTGTATCTATGAAAAGGCTTTTGGAATTCTGACGGGGATTTTATGGGATCTGTAGATCTCTTTGTGTGGTATAGACAACACATTTCTTTTCAATACTAGTGTGGTTAAACCTAGGATTTCATGCATGCTAGGCAAGTGCTCTACACTGAGATGTACCCCTAGCCCCACCTTTTAAGTTTTTTATTTCAAGATAGGGTCTCTAAGTAGTGCCAGCCTCTGGCCTTGATCCTGTGATCCTCCTGCTTCAGCCTCCCAAGTCACTGGGGTTATAGCTGTGGCATGTGCCACAGCACCCGAATTGGAAATTTTTAAAATATTAGTTCTAATCTGTGAACATGAAATGTCATTCCATTTTTACATGTGTGTTTTAATTTCTTTCACTAGTGTTGTATAGTTTTTAGTATATAAGTCTTTCTCTTCCTTGCTAAGTTGTGCAGACAGCCTCTGGCTTCAAGCCTATGATCCTCCTGCCTCTGGGATCATCCTCTTTGGGTGTCCTTTTGGTGACCTTTGGGTGTCACTGCCTCCCAAATCACTGGGATTACAGGTGTGCACCATCACACTCAGTTCCATAACATTTCTTGTCGTTGCAACAATCTGTTTAGAGCTGGTAACATAGTTTCAATCACACAAAAATAATTCTACAACTTTTATTACATTGTCCCTATATTATGTTATTGATGTCAAAATTTACTTTTTATATTGGATATCCATTAATCCAGTTTTGTGGTTCTTAATATTTTTGACTTTTAGCCTTTATTTGAGGATTAAAGATGATTATGAATCACACTTACTGTATTTTACTAGTTTGCATTGAGCTATGTATTTACTTTTACCAGTGAGATTTATACTTCATGTGCTTTCAGTTTGGTTACTACTTTCCCTTTGCTTCAACTTAAAGAACTTCTTTAGCACTACAGGTAAGGTAGGTCTAATTGTGAAGAATTCCTCATATTTTACTTGTCTGGGAAAGTCTTTATCTTTCCTTTATTTTTAAGGGACAGTTTTACCTGGGATTATAGGCATGCTTATACATTGTCTATTTGTGCTTTTGCTGCTTGAGCTTTTTATGTCATATCCAAGAAATTATTGCCAAAGGCAATGTCCAGTTTTCCCCCTAACTTTTCTTCTACTTCATGTTTTCATGTCTTACTTTTAAGTTCATATCCATATAATATTCTAGGTTGACATTTTTCTTCTTTCAATGCTTTGAATATATTATCCCATCATCATCTGGTCTACAAAGTTTCTTCTGATAAATTCTCTTCTAGTCTTATAAGAGTTATCTTGGATATGATGAGTCAATTTTTTGTCTTTGTCAGTTTTTATTTGATATAACAATTCCTAAGAGAAACAATTTAAAAGGAAGAACAAATTATGTGAAACAGTCTCTTCCTTCTCTCTTTAGTGCATTTTTAAAATTTTATTATTCCACTTGCATGCTGTAATCTAAGACTGGACTACAGAGTGATTTTTTTTTTTTGGTACTGGGGGTTGAACCCGGGGCCTTGCACTTGCATGCTTTGCAAGTGCTGGACCACTGAGCTGTACCCCCAGCCCATTTTTTTTTTATTTTGATTTTTTGAGAGAGGGTCTTGCTAAGTTACACAGACTGCCCCTGGTCTTGAACTTGTGATCCTCCTGCCTCCACCTCCTGAGCCGATGGGATTACAGGTGTGCGCCACCACACCTGGCTCTGCAGAGCAATTTTGAATGTATTTTACCCTATGGATGGTTGTCAAGTAGTCTTGTTGGATCAAAGAGGGTTGGAAATGTCCTATTCTCCAATCATTCTGACATCACCCTAAAGCATTATTATAGAGTGAGCACTGACCATCCCACTTGCTAGAGATTATTTCACACCAAAATGACCCCCTGTTGTCATTTCTGGGCTTTTTCTGTAATACTGGAATACAGACATCCCTTGGTATCCATAGGAAATTGGTTCCAGGAAGCCATGTGGATACAAAGATCAACAGATGCTCAAGTCCCTTATGTAACATGACATAGTGTTTGCCTATAAACCATGCACATCCTTCCACATCTTTAAATCACCGCTAGATTACTCCTAATACTCTTGTTGTTGTTGTTGTTAGGTGCCATCGAGTCAGTATCTGACTCATAGCAACCCTCTGTACAACAGAGGAAACACTATTGTCAGTGCTTCTCTGCTGTTCATAGGGTTTTCAATGGCAGATTGATTTTTCGGAGGGGGTTGCCAGGTCCTTCTCCCAAGCCTACAGCTTCTGGTGTTCCCAGGCGGTCTCCCATCCAGGTACTAACCAGGCCCGACCCTGCTTAGCTTCTGAGATCTGACAGGATTGGATGCCACAGGGCTATGGCTGCAGGCTCCTGATACTCTACACAGTGTAAATTCCATGTAAAAATATAGTAGTGATACTGTATCTTTAAGGGAATAGTGAAAAGAAAAAAATCTATACACATTTAGTATAGACATAATTTGTTTTCCAAATATTTTTAATCCATGGTTGGTTCAATCTGTGGACACAGGACCCACAATTACAGAGAGCTGAGCATAGCTACATGAAAAGGCAAATTTCTCTATACTCTCAGTTCCAATTTTCTTACTGCCATTTTGTTGCCTCCTCTGTTATTGGTTCCCATGACAAACAGCTAGACTCTGTGGCTTCACTGGCGTTGATGCTGAAGGTCCTCCCCTGGCACTAGGAAGAGAGGACTTTGCTTTTCTCATGCCCAGGATGCCAATTGTGGCTGTTCTTTTGGATTATCTGGAGAAAGAAGTCTTCCTCCTTGAAACCACAGGTTGCACAATTGTTGTCTACTTCAGAAACTAGCCACTTTGTGCTTCTGCTGCTGGTGCTGCCTCTGGGGGAGAGTTCTTGCAACCACTGAATGCTCAGTGCTACCACTTGTACCTAGCTGTCTCCACATATCCAGGGACTGACCACCTCAACCTCAGGGACCACTCCTGCGCTCGTCACATCTCCATTCCTTCCCACCTCATAGAGGAGGACGTCTCTCTCACCTGTATTCCAAAAACCCACTCCATGTCTGACCTTGAAGTAACCCCTTCCTGGATGACTGGCCAACAAATGTTAACTCCTTCAGGAGAGAGCTCAGCTATCAACCGCCAGTGCGTAACAGGGGCCTCATTCATCTTGCAAGACAGTTACAACATTTACTTTTGGGGGATTAAGATGATCTAAGATCTTTTTTTCACATAAGACGCTAAATACATTTATGACATTTTCTTAACCATTATGTGATGAGCTATTTTGGAAGTGTTTCCTGCAATGCCAACTGGCCCCAACATTAATGATATCTTTATGATACATATTCTCCCGTAATTTCAACATGCTTTTGTGGTAGTATTCAAATTTTATTGCATGGTAAATATTTCTATGATTCCAACTTATTCCCCAAGGATCTATGGTAGAGAAAAAGAAGATTCAAATCGACTATGGAGTCTCATGTTCTTCAAATTGTGTCTGAATCAAATAAACAGAAAATCAGAATGCAATTCCAACTAAAGACAAGCCATTGCATTTTATTACACTTGAGCCTCTATCCCTGTTGATATTCCATTGGTACATAAAAGTCGTGATAAGTGTTCCATCTGTTAATTGTTTATATGTCTGGTAAGCAGGGGATGGTGAGTGTGGAGTAGGAGCAGACTGGTCAGGTTGCCTGAGAATCAGGTGCCAGGAGGCTTTATCTTGCTAGGATCTCAGGGCCAGAGAGGATGAGCTATCAGGGTTTGCCTTGGCAGTTAAGAGCATGGGAGTTTTGAGAGGTGCCACAAAAGATTGCCATTTATCTTTCTGTCCAGATGGTACAGATAGAGATCCAGTGACCTGTAGGGAATGAGTTCTGTTTGTCTTTCTGCCTGAAGGCACTCAACAATTATGGTTCTATAAGTGTTAACTGGACAACCTGCTGGGGAGGAAGAGAAAGGGCATTAGGAATTTCTTTGTGCTTCTTTTTATTAGCGAGAATGAAGTAGTCTCTGTCTGGATTGGAGCCATGATCCACTAAGATAGTCAGAAAAAAGGGTATTTTGGAGAGACAGGAATTAAAACTAGTGTCAGGGAGCTGGCCAGAAGAATGCAGCATAGAAGGGCAAGGCCAGGGAGGGCTTTGAAGCTGGGGCACTGATAGGGCTGAGGCTCTGCCCTCAGAGAAGAAGGTAAAGCTGTACTTTCTGAGAAAAGTGCTTCAACTCATCCTTGTAGAGAAGTAACAGGGCAGATTCTAGGAGTCTTATGATTACTGGTCCAGGAGAAAAAGATGCAAAATATGGTCTGGAAGTCTGGTGAGCTGTACGGGGAGCAGGGCTGCATGCAGAGCAGATATATATGCCTGATCTGGTGGGGAGCTGACGTCCTGCAGTGACTGAGTGCCAGCCAGGATGTATCAAACCCAGTAATCACTGCTCACAGCTCCATGAACTGTGGGTAAAATTGATGCAACCTGAAGCAGTTTGAAATTTGTCTGTGGGATTCAGTTTGATGTCTGGGGAAGAAGATGGAAGGCCCTCAAGACATAGATATTGACATTTCTTTTTTTCTCCTGCTAAAAGATATTTACTTTAGAAGAGAAAGGAAGGTGTGTGGCATGAATGTTGTAGAAAATCGAAAAGAAATAGGGCATGGCCTTCTGGACTGTGTTTTGGAATTCTAGAATAATGAGCTTGCAACTGGTAGAGGCTACTGGGTGGAAAGGGTCTCATTAAAATCACAGTAGCTTTCCTGATCAAGAAGGATTTAAACTAAAATTTGAGAAGGATTAAAGAAGGACTCAGACAAAGTTATGTATCAGGGGACTGTAGAAGATGGACAGCTTGATTTAGAATAGCTATTCCCAAATGCAAAGAGCCTCAGTTCTCCATGATGTTACTTGGTGTTCAGCTAAACAGGGTTCTATGATCTAGTAAGAGTGAGGAACCCCAGGTTACACAAAGTTAATCAGGTTTCTTTAGAGAAACCTAACCTTTTACCCCTACATACATGACGACCTGGAAAAGAGATGTGTTCTATGACTTCCGTGACAATAGAATATTTTTTCTTCACTGATACCTCTTAAGGTCTCATAAAAAGGCTAGTGGGCAATGGTACTCCAATTAGGAAACTTGGATCTAGAAGACCCTCCCTTCTCTTTCCATGATTCTATAAATTTCTGAGTAGATCAGTGGGGATATGAGAGAGCTCAATAAATAAAGGCCTATTTCTTACCAGAGTTATCAGCCAATTTAGACATGAAAGTGAGCAGAAAAGACACCAGGAGCATCTTGTTTACTAATCAGAGGTGAGTCGGGGTCTTTTAGTCATGATACTCTGTGGAATGAACCGTGTGTCTCCCCCGAATTTGTGTGTGGAAGCCCTACCCCTCAATTGGATGGTACAGATGCTTTTAAACTCAGTTTAGGGTTGTGATTCAATAAACCCATTGTGAATTGAAAATGCCCTTAATAAACCAGGTATCATAGCTCAGTATCAGTGCACTGCAGAGCATCAGTTGCCAATTCTTCATGTGACTGACTAGGATCTGTGGCTCACTGCTGCTGCCATCCAGCCCTATGAGACACCATCTTACTGCATATCACTAGCCCAGGAAAAGATCAAAATTCACAGTACAATTTTTACTGAATATGTATTATTTTCACACCATTGTAAAGTCAAACCATCATAAATGGGAGACCATCTGTTTTTGGAGATGGGGTTTTAGGTGGAAATTAGGTTTAGATAAGGACTTCAGGATGGGATTAATGCTTTTTTATTTGATTTGTTTTGTTTTGTGTCAGGGTCTTGCTAAGGTACACAGCTGCCTCTGGCCTTTGACTCATGATCCTCCTGTCTCAGCCTCCCAAGTCACTGGCATTGCAGGCATGCTCCATGGCTCCCAGTGGGATTAGTGCTTTTTAAAGAGGAAACACCAGAGCTTCTTTCTTTCTGTACCATGTGAAGATGCAATAAGAAGCGGGGAGGGACAGCCCTTGCTGGACTCCAACCGTACTGGTATCCTGATTTTGGACTTTACTTTCCAGAACTGTGAGAAAATGCATTTCTGTTGTTTAAACCATACATGCTACAGAATTTTATTTATTTACTTATTTTTGTGATAACCCATGCTGCTTAAGACACATGTTGTTGTTGTTGTTGTTGTTAGGTGCCGTCGAGTTGGTATCCGACTCATCGCAACCCTACATACAGCAGGGGAAACACTATTATCAGTGCTTCTCTGCTGTTCATAGGGTTTTCAATGGCAGATTGAGTTTTGGGAGGGGGTTGCCAGGTCCTTCTCCCAAGCCTACAGCACCTGGTGTTCCCAGGTGGTCTCCCATCCAGGTACTAACCAGGCCCAACCCTGCTTAGCTTCTGAGATCTGACGGGATTGGATGCCACAGGGCTACCATAAGACACATGGCCTTCCTAAAATGAACTGTGCTCAGTTAGATGTTGTTGTTGACAGATGCAGCTTTGGACAAATGCAGCTTTCTGCAATAGTGCAGGTCACTGCTTAGCTAAGGGCTGACCAATTCCATGTAGATTCTGCCAGGAAGGCCAAAGGTATTCTCTCCAATTTGCCAGTTCGGTATGCCCTGCCTTCTCTTTCCCAGAGGGTAGCATGAAGGTGTGGCAGGAAGCATTGGGAATGAAGGACAATCTGTTCTTCCTTCACATGTTTCCCATCTATAGAAAAAGAGTAGTTACATTAATGAGGAAGAATGTGGAATGATATTTAGGTCCTGTGTTATCTTGGAATGAAAACAAATGAAAGGAATTGAGAATGAGTTCATGGATGTATAAAGCCTGACACAGTATGTGGTACACCGTACCTGCTCAGTAAACATTCGTTAAATGAGTAGATCCATGAGATATGTCTGTCTCTTCGCCCAGCCACAGAAATTCCAACTAGCTCATTAAGGCTGATAAATACTTCACTGTACACTAGCTCACTCCTGTGGACCCACCTTGACTGCATATCCAGGTCTATGTACAGGGAAGAGAAAAGATTTAGTAAGCTAAGTATCGATTCTAAGGACTTTCTTTGGCAATGAAATTGGGAACTGGAAATGATGGTCTTGAGACCTGGGAAATCCTGGGAGTTCTGCAACATCATTCCATGGTGTCTCATTCCTTGAACCTCTCTCTCATATCCATTTGTTTCCATCATGTTAAATAGTAAAATTAATAAACAGTAATGGACAAGGGGATTATCTTCGAAGGCACCCAGAAGGAGAGGATTGAGGAGATTCAGTTAGTTCTGGGAAGAGGGATTCCTACGGAGAGAGGGAGTAGGGGATTGCTGGCAAGGAAGAGTTGAATGGAAGAGCTAGTCTGGGCCAGAGAAGGGCCCCAGCCATCACTTATCTCAGGGCTTCACAAGGGTGGGACACATGACTAAACATGAAATGTACAGATGTAATTTATTTAATAAAATTGACCTAAAGGTAGGCTTGTGGAATAATGGTGCCTTCCAAGCAGATGATGGATACTACAGTGGAAAAGTTCAAACTTGCAAGTTGAAGCAGGGTTCTATCCTACTGAACTATAGGTCTTCTTATTCAACAGGCATCACCAAAATGCAAATTAGCCACAAAGCCATTAACTAGTTATATAGTTTGCATTACATAAACCCTTATTGGTTACAACACACTTGGGAATTAGTAATGTATAGTAAAAATAAAAATTACTGAGTTTTCTCTCCCACTTTAAAAACTTTTTAAAATCTATTTTTTCTTTGTTTTTATTTTTATTTCTGCAGTACTGAGGGTTGAACTCAGGACCTCTTGCATTCTAGACTAATGCTCCACTACTGAGCTGCACCCCCAGCCTCTTTTTTAATTTTTTATTCTGAGACAGGGTCTAGCTAAATTGCATAGGTTGCCTCAGGGCTCGAACTCATGATCATCCTACCACAGCCTCCTGAGTTGCTGGGATTATAGGAGTGCGCCATGACACCCAGCTTATCTTTGCCTTTTGAGTTTACTCAAGTATTTGCTGCATAGAAAAGTGCAAGATCATGGCCAAGAGTGACAAAAGACATCACCTGTGAATTGCATGGCAAGCAAAACTGCACTGAGGTTTGATTCTGAACCTTATTTTCTTTTTACCCAATTTATTGTTTTTGGCTTGCAATACCAAGACCAACTTTAAGCTACTAAGAGCACTTTTATTTCTGAGATTTATGAGGAAAAGAGCAGCTTTGTTATTTGGAGTCTGAAATTCTCTATTCCAAATTCTCTTTCCTAAAGTAACCATTGTTACTATAACACTATTTCCTGATAAAAATTGTGCTTTCTCAAAAACACAGCTTCAATGTTTTACAGCAGAACAAAGGGTGCTCATGGGACCCTTGATGTGTGTAGCTCCTTTTCCACTCAACATCTTGCCTTGGAATTTCAGTTTGCTGGGAGCTGGTTCCTATCTCCACACCATGGTTGGACCATGTCATGGGGTGGGGAGGCGGGGTGTTATTTTCTCCCTTAGGATGAGACTTCATCCTCTTAAAGGGCAGGGATGGTGTCTTGTTTCTGTTTCTATTACACCAAGCACAAGGTAGACTGTCAATAAATACTCATTAAATGAGTGAATTGACAACAGGGAGATTTTCAGGGAGGTCAAAGGGGAAAAGAAAGAAATGACATATTGCACAATTTGGAAGAGCTCATTTGGCCAAACAGAGAGACATGAGGAATGAATGGGAACAACTGAGTTGAAGACGTGCAGGGGTGGGAGGAGAAGGGAGAAGCAAGGAGACTTCTAAATGGAATTAAATAGCATTCAGAACCTAAGAAAAGCAAAAGCATAATGCACACAGTTCTGTTGCAACTGAAATGTAATGTTCTTAAAAAACTTTATATGAGCTGGATGTAGTGGCTCATGCATGTAATTCCAGTAACTCGGGAGGTGGAGGCAGGAGGATCACAAGTTCAAGACCAGAGGCAGTCTGGTTAGCTTAGTGAGACCCCGACTCAAAAAGTAAAAAAAAAAAAAAAAAAAAAAAAGGGCTGGGGGTGCATCTCAGTGGTACAGTACTTGCAAAGCATTCAAGTTCAAGGCCCTGGGTTCAACCCCTCAGTTCTAAAATAAAAAAAAAAAAATAGAAAAGAAAAACTTTGTATGATAACAAAATCAAATTATTAAAGTATCATTTCAATGGAAAAAGAAGGTGAAAGGGTTAGAGATTTTCAGACTTAAAATAACACACGAGGTTTTTCTAGATAGATTTTGAAGTTTTGCAAAGAATTAAGATCTCAAGCCAGTGGGGATTTCAAGTAGGCAGAAATCTGCTGGAGTTCTAACTCTGCGAACACACATCAACAGACAAATTGTTTAAAAAGTCTAATAATCATTTCACTTCTGAGAAGCTGAGATAAGCAATAAAGGGGACAGACACTGAATTTAACAGCAATGGATAAAGAACATGGTAGTGATAAAGGAACGGGGGACTTTATTAAAGCCCTCCCTTTTCTTCCACTCTCCCATTCTCCTATCTTCCTTCGATGCTTGCTGTGTGCTCAGGGCCAGAGATACAAGATGAAGATTAATAACCTTCCATTCATTTATGTCCTCCAGGAGCTCACAGGCGAGAGGAAGATAGCTAGCAAAATATAACTAAAAAGTAATGTAAGAAATGATACAAATGGGTTCCAATTGTGAAAATATATACAAAGAGTTATGTGTGCACAGTGGCATTGGCTAGAGGGTGGCTCCACTTTGAGCTTGGGCTATTAGAATGCATAGAAGTTTGTACTTCAGCTGAGTAAGGTATACAAAGGACTTTTCAAGAATTTCAGGCAGAGGAGATAGCTTTGGGAGTGGCATGGTGATCGGAAAGGGTGCTGTGGTGTACTCAGGGGAAGCATGGACCCTATGTCATCATTGAATTAAGAGGGATACATGAAGAACTCCAAGGTAAGGCTGGAAATAACCAACTTGTAAATAGTGTCTGCCTTCACACAGGCTGTATGTGTGAGATAAATGTGAATTATACAATTAAAATAAAGAGACTGAAGAATTTTGAATGGAAGGGTCAAATCGTTAGATCTGCATTTTAGCTCATAGAAATGATTGAGTGGCTTATGGAGTGGGAGAGAACACTGAACATCATAAGACAATCTGCTTTTGCTTTGAGGGCAGCAGAGTTTGAAAAGTTTAGAAGAAAGAACAGTCACAGCTTCAGATGTGAAAGATATTTTGTTAGGAGATACAGCAAGCTGAAACTCAACAATGTGTGTTCATTTATTCAACTAAGTTTAATAAGTGAAAACCATGTTCTAGGAATAATGGTATGAAGAAAAGTAGTCTCTACCCATGTGGCACTTTTAGTCTGAATCTTACTGTCTCAGCCTATTAGTTGGTTGGAGAATGAATTTAATGGGTTCTATATAGAAGCAAAGCCTGCAGCTATAGCCCTGTGGCATCTGGTCCTGTCAGATCTCGGAAACTAAGCAGGGTCGGGCCTGCTTAGTAGTGGGATGAGAGACTGTCTGGGAACACCAGGTGCTGTAGGCTTGGGAGATGGACATGGCAACCCACTCCCAAAAATCAATCTGCCATTGCAAACCCTATGAACAGCAGAGAAGCATTGAGGGTAGTGTTTTGCCTATTGTATGTAGGGTTGCTATGAGTCAGATACTGACTTGACGGCACCTAATAACATATAGAAGCAGAAGCAGTGGAAGAAGAGAAAGGAGGAGGAGAAGAAAGAATGGTATAGGACAGATAAGAATAGAAAATATCAGGCACATTCACAAAGTGGGAGTAAGTGTTACTTCATTAAGGTGCTCTTTCTATGCTACCCATTTATGAACATAGGAACTGGATCATAATGAAGGATATATGTATTACTGTGGGTCACAGTCAAAAGAGTTTGGGGCTGGGGATGTAGCTCAGTGCTCTTGTGCTTATTTAGCACGTGCAAGTTCTTAGGTTTGATCTCCCAAAAGAAAACAGATGGACAAACAAATCAATTCAAGCCATGTGTTGTGGTGCACCTGTAATCCCAGCACTAGGGAGGTAGAGGCAGGAGGATCATAAGTTGGAGGCCATCTTGGGCTAAACAGTGAGTTTGAGGTCAGCCTTGGAAATATAGTGAGATCCTGTCTCAAAATGTCAAAACAGAGAAAGAGAAAATAGACAAAAGAGTTTAGAAAGCAACTGGTTTCAGGTATCTCACTTTGAGGGCTTCCTCCGTTGAAATCCATTCAAGATCGTACCCAAATCTCATTGTCGCTGGGAACATCCCCTGCTGACTACCTGGCTCTCTCTTCTGCTGCTGCCATCATCTTTCTCTTCCATGCTCTTGGCATTTTCCTAATGGATTTGTTATAGTTATTTCCTTTATATGGTGTAGGCTGATAATTATTGACTTAGTAGAAAGACATCTATTGAGTCCCCATATCATTTTAAACACTGATGATTTGAAGGTAATTGAAAGCAAATAATACTACCAAGTAAAATAAAGTTTACAATCTAGTAAGGGAAGCAAATGTTAACAATAAAATTATACAAACGAGTACATAAGTACAAATTGTGACAAGTCATACCCAGCTGGAGTTCAGATTACTAGGGGAATATAAAAGGGATGTGTGTGGGGGGAGAGGTGAGATATTTCTAAACAAGCAGAAATGGGAGGGTGTTGATCAAGAAAGACATATTCATTTCATTTTCTAGGGATGATGCAGTAAGTTCCTGTAAAGTAAATGGGTTAATATACCCAACATGTATTCCCTGTCAGTCCTGGAGGGCAGAGGGACAAAACCAAAAGTATTGGCAGACCCATGCTACCTCTGAAGTCTCAGCACCCATGAGACAAAGAATTCTCATAGTCAAGGCCAGTTAGACATATAAAAGGCAACTCTGGCCCAGGCCAAAGCTGCTGGTGGTGTCCCATTGCTCCCTACCCTAAGATCCAACTCCCTAGCCTGGCAGATCAGTACCTCTGAGAATTCTGGGAAAGATGCTTTTCCTTCCTTGCCTTGTAGTTGTAACACTCAAATATCTGCTTCTGTTGTCACATGGCCTTTGCCCCTGTGTGTCTGTGTCCTGTTGACTTGCTGTAGGGACGAGGCATAGAGAGGAAGGGAAGAGACATGACTGTGAGTCTGCTTGGCTTGAGGCTTATCTACCCCACCTCAAGTCCCGAGGCCTGCCCAAGACTTGTTAACGGCTCACCATTGGCACACCTGGCTTGAGCCTATGAGACCGAGGCAAGATGGCCTCTAATGGCTTGCCATTGGCACACCCAGATGGAGCCCGTGAGGTCAAGCACAAGAGGTCAAGGCAAAGATGGCCCCTGCCCAATGCGGCTTGGGTGTGTCCCTTCCCGAATTTCATGCCAAACCATTGTCATCAGATATAATCTGATTGGTTGGTCCAATCACCTGATGCCACCTGATTGGCTAACCCAAAGTGTCATCAAAATGTCACAAATTCTGATTGGCTAGCCCAAAAGGCTTATAAGCACAGTGCACAGGAATTGAGCTTGATTTGGAGTAGAACTGAACAGGAATAAAGTTGAGTTCTGAGTTACCATCCATCCAGCTCCGGGGGTGTGTGTCTCCACACGACTCAAGAGTAGCAGGTTTTTTTCTGTGTGGGGTTTCGATTCCTGGCCAGTAGAGCCGCACAACTCACCACTGGATGCAGGGCCCACCCTAATTCAGTGTGGTCTCATACTAAGCTGAACTTAATTAATTACATCTGCAAGACCCTATTTCCATATAAGATTGCATTCTAGGCTTCCAGATGGACATAAGTTTTGGTGGGACACTGTTCAGTACACAGCAGAAGACTTTCTTGAGCAATGATCCAACAGCTGCAAAGTGAAAAGGCAGACTAGGGAAAGAGAGGTTTGGGACAGAGGTGGGTACAGAAAGAGGAAGAGTGTGGTTTGGAAGAAGTATGGGAGAAGAAAGCAGGTGGGGTCAGAGCGTGGTGGGTGGGAAGAATGTGCAAATTGTGGTCCCCCTTTATGGGGACCATATCATGCAGGGCCTGATCTGACGTGTTAAGTTGGGTCCTATGATAAGGAGCAATAGGATGCCACTGGCCAGATGTGCCTCGTATCTGTCCTGCTGGCCTTGACCACAAGAACACTTCATTTCATGGACACTGAGGATTATTTGTATCTTTTTGACACATATCTGCTCTTCTTTGATGTCATGGATGAACAGCCCTCTCCTGTACAATCCTCCCCGATGTTTCTGTCCTCTTCCCCCAACACTGGGCTGGTATTTCATCATAGGACTCCGGAGAGCCCCCTGTTTCTTCTATCTCAGGACATAGTATTGTATTGAAGTTGACTGTTGGTTTGTCTCTTTATCTACATGAAAGTGTGAATGTCCCCAGGGCAGGGAGTTGTTAATTCCTGATGCTGGCATGCAGCTTAGCAATGAATATTCAGTGATGAAAAGAAGGAAGAAAAGGAATGGAAGGAAGGAAGGAAGGAAGAAAAAGGAAAAGAATAAAAGGAAAGAAGGGAGGAAAGCAGGAAGGAAGGAAAAAGGAAGAAAAGGGGAAAATAGGAAGAAAAAAAGGAAGAAAGCAACCAAGGAAGGAAGGTAGGAAAGAAGGAAAAAGGTAGATAGGAAGGAAGAAAAAAGAAATGAAGAAAGGAAGGAAGGAAAGAAGGAAGGAATTGGGGAGTGAGGCAAAGACTTTCAGCCTCAAAGCATAAGATGGCCAAAGAAACCTTGCATTTGTTTCATTTTACATCTCTGTAGGCTATTTTCTCCTCTCTTCCAGTGAAAATGGCCAAATAGCTTTTTGCCTTCTTCCCAGGGCAATCCCTCAGTGTCCATTAAATACACCCCACGTTTGGCATGAGAAATAAGGGAGGCAAGCCATTTCTGATAGAGCCACTTAGTCTATTTTGTAGGCTAATAGATGCCTAATGCACTCTGGGTGGTAGAAAAGAGTTCATTATCTCTCAAATTAGGAGTTGAGAGTGAACTGTGTTATTGCTGACTGGCTGCTTTCATCCATATAACTTCTTAGGACCTTTTATTTTTTCATTTTTAGTTTTTCAGATCCATTCTTGGAATATGTAAGCTGCCCTGTGCTCCTATTTAGGTATTATTGAAATGCAGGGTAACTACATTTTCCTCCAGAAAATCCCCCCTCAGTCTCCTCCTAAGCTAGATGAAAATGGTGCTTCTCTTTATCCTTGTCTGTAAGGCAGAAGCAAGGAAATCAATTGGACACCAGTGTTAGTGTGATTCAGTGGGCACTGGCAGAGGGTAGGGGATTGTTTCTGGATCTGTGGGTGGATAGGGAGGCAAAGGCTGAGAAATGAGAATTGCCAGGCATGGAAGCTGTGAAAGTGTTTTTTAATGTGAAAGCATATAACACACAAAGCTATCAGTGGAGTGAGAGTCTAGCATCTTGTGAAGACAGTAAAAATATCCTTCAGGCATCCAGGAGTCTGAGAGATCTGATTCTGCCCTAGTGATTGCACCTTTACTCCAGATGTCCTTAGGGGATCCTGCTAGGGGGTGCAGGGAGGACACAGTTTTGAGAACTAATGCTCTGCCAGGGACAGCAAAGCCCTTTGTACCTGGAGGCTTGGGGAAGCCTCTCAACATCTCTTTTAGGAGGTCCCCCATATGCTACAGATAGTTTGGGCCTCTGAAAACCCAAGAGGTAAGCAGCTTAAGCAAGGTCATTCATTCATTCTGTAAGTACGATTGTCACAGTGTCTGCAGAAAAAAGCTCTGCACTAAGTATGGGGGCCCAGTGGTTAATGAAGTATGCAAAATCTCTGCCTTCATAAATTTTGAAGGATAGATAACTTACATTTCCATAAACAAAATAATTGTTTTCCATGATTGGTGCCATGGAAACAATAAATGGTGTAATGTGATAAGAATGATTAGAGGTTTATTGTAGATGTTGTAGTCAAGGAAAGCTTCATGGCAGAGGTGACATTTGAGCTGAGGGTGTTTGATGGAAGGAGCCAGACATGTGGATAATTGGGAGAATGTTTTTCAGGTAGGGTACTGTAAGTATAAGTGTCCTTGGTGGTGACATGTTTGGCGTGCTCAAGAGTAGAAGGGTAGCCAGTATAGAGGGAAATGGACCAGAAAGGCCTCTCCCTTAGGGCTTGATATGGGAAGCAGAAACACTGCAAATTATATGGATAAAGCATTAATTCTAGAAGTTTGATTTTGAGGACCCAGCAGCCCACTCCCAAAAAACAACCCACCATTGAAAATCCTATGAATAGCAGAGAAGTGCTGACGACAGTATTCCACCTGTTGTACATAGGGTCGCTATGGACACCGACTTGACAGCACCTAAGAACAACAACAATGGGAACTGCTTGAAACAGTCTGTATAAGGCTGATGCTTTACGTTTGGTGTGGGACCCCCAGTCTACAGAATGGGCAGTTGGGAAGACAGATAGACATGAAGGAGAGAGAGGAGTGACTTCCCACATCAGGAGAGGTTGGCAGCCTTTGGCATGGAGTTACACAAATGGGCCCTGGATTTCAAGTCACTGAAAGAATCCAATAGGAGTTAGAGGTTCTGCTTTCTCACCAAAGTGAGGCAGAACAGTGACAATCAGTGTGTAATGACAGCACCTGGGCTCTGTACCAACTGTTATACTTTGAATAAGAAATCTCCCCAATTCCCTGATATATTAGGAGCTTTTTGATTGCCAGCTGATGAGATTTTGGGTAGTGATTGAATCCGGAGGACTCTGTCCTAATGAATGGATTAATTCTTTGATGGATTCATAATTTGGTGGCTTTATTGGGAGGTGGTGAAAGTTGGGAGACGAGGCTTCATTGGAGGAAGGAGGGCAATGGGTGATTGTCCTTGGAGGCTATATCTTGTCCTGACGTCTTCCTGTCTTCATTTTCTCTGCTTCCTGGCTACCATGATGTGGGATGCTTTGCTCCCCATGTCCTCCCCACCATACCAGATTGACATCTCTGAAACCACGTGCCATATAAATCCTTCCTCTTCCTTAGTTGTGTATGTCAGATATTTTGTCACAGCAGTGAGAAAAGTAATACAGCAAATTTGGGGTGTCAACCAATACCAAAACAAAAAAAGCTGTTACTTTTCCCCTTCTATCTTCCAAATCTCATATGAAATGTCTCTTGTTGTCTGTGCATCCTAGAGCTATTTAGGGAGTTCTTGGAAACCCAGTTTGGGCTTAGGCCAACACAACACAAGCTTGCATACTCCATTCTTTGACAAGTTGCCATTCATACATATATATGGCTTTTTTTTTTTACCATTTTTAACATCTCAGGAAAGACAATAGAAGACTATTGTTTCTACCTAACGTAAAAGCAGGTACCATTTATATATAACAAAGAACATTCTCACCCTCTCCAAAGTCCTTAGATCCATCTTTGGGTGATGCCCGTTCTCTCTGCAGCTAAGTCATATTTTTCCTTTAGTATCCAGTACTGAGATATAGGGGGCTGGGATTTAGCTCAGTTGGTAGAGCGCTGCGCTGCAGTCTCTGAGGTCCCAAGTTCAATTCCCAGCACCGCAAAAATGGGAGAAGGACCTGGCAATCCACTCCCAAGGCAATCCCAAAACAGTCAGCCATTGAAAACCCTATGAGGGTCATTATGTGTCGGATACCGACTTGACAGCACTTAACAACAACAACAACTGAGATATAAGATTAATTATCACTAAACACATTTTATGTTAAAGAGTAGAAAAATGGGAGAGGGATAGAAAAATAGTTGACAGATATGCAAATTCATTCATATCAAAATAAGAACTAAAACTATTATAGTTCTTGTGTCCACGATTTACTGTGCGGTTGTAGCTCAGGTTTATAACTTCCTTTTTACTAAATACATTCCGTGGTACTTTTGCCCTTAGCAAGTGGTTTGGCTTCTGTAGTTCTGGGCCTGATGGGGGACTCAAAGCTTATTCCTGAACTATGTGTATCATTGGCAGTCCTGGCTGTAGTGGGTTGGCATTTCTCATGTGACTTTAATCACAGGGTAGCGTGCTAAGAGGCACCTCAGGGAATTCTCCTTTCAGGGGGATCTCCTCCTTATCCTATCTGTGTAATATCAACACGTTTTCCTCTGAATATTCAGGATTAATCACCCCAGCTAGGACAATAACCCCTTCTCTGAATGCTGATCACAGGAACAAGAAACTCATTGTGGCTGGATGGAAGTTTCAACTTCCAGTTTAATCGAAATACTGCTGTATCTCAGGGGCAACATTTCTCCTCTGGAGCCACAGGATCCAAAGTTGCAAGATGGAAGATGACATCACCAGGGATGAGGATAAGGGACGCCACTCTCATTTCTCTCTTGATTCTCAGGTCCATGAATCCATGCTACATGGTTGATGATCAAGAGTATGCACTGAACATCCTGGAGGACATTGTCCGTAGCCCTGCAAGACTTGACCAGGATTCTGTAACAGCTGAGTTTTCATTAAAAACAAAAAGACAAAAACCAAACTTAAACAAAAAACCCCATTTTAGTTATTTATTGCTTGATACTGAATTATCCCCAGATATGGTGGCTTACTGCAGTAACAACTGTTTTATTTGTATCTTGTACCATTTGGGGATTGGTTTAGCTTAGTCAAGTGTTTCTAGCTCAGGATTTCTTTTCTTTTCTTTTCTTCTTTCCTTTTCTCTTTTTTCTTTTCTTTTCTTTTCTTTTCTTTTCTTTTCCTTTCCTTCCCTTCCCTTCCCTTTCTGTTCTTTTCTCTCCTTCCCTCCTTCCTTCCTTCCTTTTTTCTTTCTTTCTCTCTCTCTCTCTCTCTCTCTCTCTCTCTCTTTCTTTTTCTTTCTTGATACTTGGGAAATTGAACCTCGGGCCTCCCACATAGTTTGGTAGGTGCTGTACCACTGAGCTGCATGCCAAGCCTAGTTTTTACTTAGAGTCAGGGTCTCTAAGTTACACAGGCTGCCTCTGTTCTCAAACTCACAATCCCCCTGTCTCTGCCTCCTGAGTTGCTGGGATTACCGGTGTGGCTCTAGTTCAGGATTTCTTATCTGGTTGTAGTCAGCACTAGGAAGGAATCATCTCAAAAGGTCCCTCATTCCCATGTCTGATGTTGATTCTGGAGGTTGATGGACTGTGAATCAAAATATGCACCATTGGCCTTTCTAGGTGGCTTGGGCTTCCTCGTTGCCTGGTGGCTGGGTCCAAGAATCAGTATCCTAAGGCACAGGAAGTAGAAAATGCCAGTTTTAAAGGTCTGGACACGGAAGCCAGCATAGCCTCACTTCAACTACATCCCATGGCCAAAGAAGTCACAGGTCACAGATGGAAGGAGACTGTACCTGAACTCACCTCTGAGAGGAGCATCACAAAATTTTGTGGCCACATTTTATAATGGGCAGATAGTTATTGACAGAGTATTTTTGAAATATACATCGACTTAATTCCAAGCTTTATGCATCCTCTACTTCTTTATTGTACCTTTGACCAAGAAGCTTGGAGTTTAGCTGAAGATCAGCTGCTGGAAAATTCTGTGATGTTGAACATGGCATTGATTTCCTTAACCAGCTACATACAAATGTGGTGTTATGAATAGAGATCAAGTAACTGTGTATTCCCAATGCCTTGGGTATGGTTGTGGTCATACTGATTTTTCCTTATATTGAGGCCCCTTGGATGCCTTTCCAACTCTTTCCACAAGTGAGACGCTCTAGGTATTTTTATCCATAATGAAATGCCTCAAAGGAAGTCTGACCTTGTTTAGTAGATTGTAGTACTTTATTGTGCATTTTTGTTTGATAATGTATTCCATAATGTGATATTGTATCAATTAACTAATTTTTCACCTATTTGCAAACATTTGTGGTATTCTCCAATTTCCTGAGCATGGAGCATGGAGTCCTACAAAGATTATTGGATCAGGAGCCTATTCTGCCTTTGCTATAACTCACTTTTTGAGAGTGGTCAAATTATACCCTCTTCTCTAGCCCTCAATTGTTCCATCTATGAAATGGGGCAGGAGGAGAGAATTGGGTAAGATAGACTTCAGCACTGCTTTTACCTGGATTCTCAATTGTATTTATGGGATAGCTCAGGTGAAAAAGTGTGTCTGATCCTTTATAACTTTCTGAGACAAAGCTTTGCATATAGTAGGTACCTAATGCATGTTGCCTCCACCCATACCACCCTAGCATCTGATCTCATCAGATCTCAGATGCTAAGCAGGGTTGGGCCTGGTTAGTACTTGGATGGGAGACCACCTGGGAACACCAGGTGCTGTAGGCTTGGGAGAAGGACCTGGCAGCCCACTCCCAAAACAATCATCCATTGAAAACCCTATGAATAGAGGAGAAGCACTTACAATAGTGCTGAGTATGGCACAGTGTCAGGAAGCATTTCTTCTGTTCTATGTAGGTTCACTATGATTAGGACCCGACTTTCTGGCACCTAACAACAATGGTGCACTTGTGCTTCCAACATGGTGACTCCTTTTGTCTTGTAGATATCTCTCCTGCTTGTTTGCTATCCTCAGTGAGGACATGGACTCCTTAAGAAGAGTGACATGAAGAATTGGAAGTTGCTGGATACTTTCTGAATGGACTCTGAGAATTTAGAAATAGCTAAACACTCAATTTAGGCTGAGATGGGAGCTCATAAGAAATATCAGAAACAAGCTGTGATTACTTCAGCATGATCCACTGTATACTCCTGTGGCTATTCTGGGCCAACTATTGTTCCAGTAACTCTATTGATCCTATGATATAAAAGCAGTGGTCCTTAGCTTTTGCAATCTTCCATGTAATATGGAAGATTTAAGGGGTACACTGATAGATGCTAAAGGATGTCTTGGAAATTTCACAATGGGGAAGATCAGCTCTGTTGGGAGGAGGTCATCAGGAAGGTGGGATCAGATGAATGATTTGATGGACAGCTTTGGTTGTAAGAGAAGAGATGGGGAAAGGGTATCCTAAACAGGGGCCGAACAAGACCAAAGGCTTGGAAGTGGCAATGACTGAAGATCCTTGAGAAAAGGGAAGAGACAGTGTGTCTGATATTTAGGTACATAAAGTTGGAGAGGTACTCAGAGGGTAGAGAGAGTAAAGTCAGTATCTGAGGCCATACTACAGGTGGACAAGGACAGTCTCTTAGGAATATGAACCTTCATTGTGAGTGTGATGGGGGAGCCATGTGGTCCCAGGGAGTGTGCTATGATCAGACCTATACTTGGGATATTTCTTTTTCCTTCTACATAGGATGTTTCCATGTACTAGACAGCCTGCTAAGCCCATGGATGATGTTATTGTTTGGTGCTATTGAGTTGGGGCCAACTTATAGCAATCCTATGTACAAAGAACATAACACTCTTTGACACTGTGCCCTGCCTGGAACTATGTCAGTGCTTCTCTTCTATTTATAGAGTTTTCAATGGCTAATTGGGAGATTGTTTTGGGAGTGGGCTGCCTGAGCTTTCTCCCATTTTTGCGGTGCTGGGGATTAAACCCAGGACCTCAGAGTGCATAGAGCTCTACAAACTGAGCTGAACCCCAGCCACTGCCAGTGGATACAGAGGTGAATATTTATGGTCCCTTCCCTGAACAAGCTCATAGTCTATACACAACCAATGAAAGATCATAGAATAAAGAATCCCAGGCCCTGTGGTTAAAGTTTTGGGGAATCAGAGGAAGGAACAGGTGATTATATCTAGGGAGCAGGTAAAGGTTCTTTCTAGAATAGAATGTAGAGGAGGAAAGCTGAGGTAGAGAAAACACTTAGGAGGGCTATTCATTCACTTATCTGACAAACATCTATAATGTACCAACAATGTGCTAAAGTATGTTAGTGGATGTTGGAGACACAGGTGCACAAGGCTGGTGAGGTCTTCTGTCTTCATGGAAATTAGAATAGAAAGATACAAACTCTAACATGAAAACCAAACAATAAAAATAGTAATACCTAACATTTATTGCACTTTAAACGATGTGTTAGGCATTATCCTAAGTTATTTTGGTGAGTTAATCTTCATTCAAAGCTTCCTCAGGCATTATTATTTTACCCCTTTTACAGATGGGAAAGTAAGACATAGAGATAGAGGTTATATCCTGAGGTTATGGACTTAATAAGTTGGAGGACTAGGACTGGAACCTTGACAGCCTGACCCCAGAGGCCAAATCTGAACAACAGAACCACATTTTGTTTTTGCTAACAGAATAAAGAGACTTTAAAGAGTGAGACATACTAAAAGAAAACATTGAGACTAGAGAGGAACCCACGGAAAGGGAGCTGTACCAGGAGAAAATGATGCTTCTGGAAGGTCTCAGGAGGCAATATTTGAATGATGATCCCAGTAGGAGGGTCTAATGGCTTCTATTGGACCATTGAGATTGGAGGAGAGAGAAGCAACAAAAATGTAGTTTGCCTCCTGGCTGGATATGAGTCAAGAGAGGGCTGAGCGGAGATGGTTCAGAAGGGGGCTGGCACCCAAGTGACATGGATGAGGTGCCAGCATTGATCTGCTTTCCGAGGTCACCCAGAAATCTCCTTTTTCCTGTGTAGCTACATTGGACCCTAGTTCACTGTGAGTCCACCCCAGGTCCCAGCCACTTCTGGCTGATGTTCATTGGCCCCGTGGTCTGTCTGAAACCTTCACGATAACCATAGGCAGTTTGGGTCTGAGCAGATAAACAGGGATTTCCTGGTTTTACCAGAGCTGGGAGCCAAGTTTCAGGGAGCAAATATCCAAAGCAGGTGTCTGTGGAATGGGCAAGAGGTAAAGCGTGTGGCAGAGTCTGCTGGTCAGAAGGCCAGAAGCCTCTTCTAGAGGGTTGGATGGGAGGCCAGGTCTTTGGAAAGAACTCTGGCTAAGTTTCTGACAAAGCAGATGGGGAAACAAAATTGTAGTTACAGCCCTGTGGGATTAGAAATTTGGAAATATGAATATTTGTGATGTTTCAACCACCAGAATACTATGTGCTCTTGGTCAAGTCATTGTCTCTCTCTGACCTTGTTGTTGTTGTTGTTGTTGTGAGGTGCCATCAAGTTGTGTCCGGCTCATAGCGACCCTCATAGGGTTTTCAATGGCTGTTTTGGGATTGCCTTGGAAGTGGATTGCCACATCCTTCTCCCATTTTTGTGGTGCTGGGAATTGAACCCGGGACCTCAGAGACTGCAGAGCAGTGCTCTACCAACTGAGCTAAATCCCAACCCTCTCTGGGCCTTATCCTCTGTAAAAACAAAGGCTTGGTTTTGGGTGAACTATAAGGTTTCTAGCAGGTCCCTAGTTCCCAGGCCTGTAGCACCCAGTATGTGGGCTGAACTCCATCCACATAAGGCAGCTGTGAAAGAAGGGCCACAATAAAAAACAAACAAGCAAGCAAGAAACAAAACAAAACCCCCCAAAAACAAAAAACATGCTGCTCAATAATCTGCCTTTTAAGTATTTCAGCAAGTGCATCCAAGTCACTATCATGAGAAGAAGCCAGAAACTTTGGGGAATTTCTTTAGTTTTGCTTTGAGGTTAAGTACAGTTCTTTTGAAGGTAAGAAATGCACATAGGGTGATCAGGGAGCACTGTCAGTGCTCAGGACCCCTGAAGATGTTAAGTCAGTCTCCTGCCCTTACTCATGTCTGGAGAGGAGGCCTGCCTGCCTCATCAGATTGCTCTTATGAATAGAAAATTCTCATTTTTTTTGCCAGAAGGCTAAAAAACATGGTGCTTAGGAATGGTACCCAGTCACGGTGTTGAGGTCCAGTAATCACTCTCAAATGTGTGCCTCCATTTCCCTCTGAAGCTAGGTTCTGTATTCAAGGCTCAGAATCTTGCTTGAAGAACAGAATTGTGAAGTACAGACAGTCCGATTCCCAGGAGATGTGAGAACAGGTGTTTCTACAGAGGCTGGGTCGCTGGCTGCATTTTTTTCCAACTTACAGGCATCCACACCATCCCTATTGCAACTAATATGATTCATTAATTACAGGGGCTGATGGCCAGTTGACTACTTGGTTAATTAGCTTCAGGCTTACCAGGCTGGACAAGGTGTCTTTGGCATTTGATAAAGGAGAAATTGAGATGGAGAACACTTAGTATGGGTCCAGTAGGATGAATGGTTGTAGTCAGGCACGTCTGTATGTGATTACATTCTTGCTGGCCCTCCTGGATAGGATGGGATGGCTTCTAAGGGGCGACATAGTACGTGCTGTATCAGTTAGCTTCGTATGGTGACCTGAAGATGAGCCTAGACCTATTTTGATATGAATATGTCCTACAGAACCACATATTGGAGGTACTATAGTAGGGTGAGAAAAAATAAAGTTTAAAATGTACAGAGCAAGACACTAGTATGTGCAATCATAGTGAGGCCCATTAAATTGTACATTAAAAATTACTAATAAAAAGTTAATAAATAAAAAAAGAAAACACCACAAGGATTGCTGTAAATCAAACCTGATTCAACAGCATCTCATCATCAGAGGGTTTAACTTTGGTAGTAGGGGACTCAGTCATCTCCTATCAATGCCATGTAAGCCTGAAAGTTCCCTAGTCAGAAGAATACTTGATAATGAGGTCTGTACAATTATAAACAATCACATACTATTTTGGGGGTGCCTTTTTGGGAGAGAGTTGCAGAAAATAGAGTTTACCGCAAATCCCATGTTTTTAAGGCACAAACTTGTAGCAGTACCACAATGAGTATATCCCTACAGCCTTATATGAAACATATAGGATAGATCTACCAAATTTTGACTGTAGTCATGAATGTTTATAAGACATCACCTATATCACCTTGAGATTTAAAGGAAAATTTTTATTTAGCAGCTAATCATAAAATTGTTTAAATCAATTAAAGATAAATCTAATTATCTCTTTATTGCTTCTATAGAATTGTTGTTGTCAGGTGCCATTGAATTGGTCCAACTCATATCGACCATATGTAAAACAGAAGGAAACTCTCCTGATTCTGTGCCAGGCACATGATCTTACTTATCTTTAACCCCATTGTTGCAGACACTGTATCAAATCCATCTAGTGGAGGGTCTTCCTATTTTTTTGTTGGCCTGCCACTCTCCCAAACATGATGTCCTTCCCCAGGGATTGGTCCCATCTGACTACATGTCCAAAATATGTAAGACCCAGTCTAGCCATCCTTGGTTCCAAGGAGCACTTTGGTTGTACTTCTAGGACAGATCTGTTGGTTCTTTTGGCAGTCCATGGTATATTCAATATTTGTCTCTAGCACCATAATTCAAAAGCATCAGTTCTTCTCCTGTCTCCCTTATTCATTGTCCAGCTTTCACAACCATATGATGCAACTGAAAATACCATGGCATGAGCCAGGCACACCTTAGTCTTCAATGTAACATCTTTACTTTTCAATACTTTAAAGAGGTCTTTTCCAAGAGCTTTTCCCAATGTAATGCATCTTTTGATGTCTTGACTGCATCCTCTGTGTGTGTTGATTATATAACCAAGTAAAACAAGATCTTGGAGAACCTCAGTCTTTTCCCATTTATCATGTAGTTGTGTACTGAACCACTTGTAAAGGTTTTTGTTTTTTTGATGTTGAGGCACAATCCATATAAGAGGTTGTGTTCTTTGATCTTCATTAGTAAATGTTTCAAAGGCTCTTCACTTTCAGCAAGCAGAGTTGGGTCATAATCTCCATAATGCAGATTGTTACTGAGTCTTCCTCCAATTATGATGCCATGTTCTTCTTCAAAAAGTCCAGATTCTCACATTATTTGCTCAGCATAGAGATTGAAGAGGTATGGTGAAAGGATACAGCTCTGATGGACACCATTCTTGACTTTAAGCCAGGAACTGTTTCCTTGTTTTGTTCAAATGACTGTCTCCTGGTCCATGTACAGATTCCTCATGAGTACAATTAGGTGCTATGGTATTGCCATTCTTCACAATGTTATGCATACTTTGTTATGATCCACACAGTCAAATGCCTTTCGATAGTCAATAAAACATAAATAGATATCTTTCTGATATTCTCTGCTTTTGGCTAATATTCATGTGACATCAGCAATTATGTCCCTGGTTCCATGATCTCTTCTGAATCTGGCTTGATTTTCCAGCAGTTTCCTGTCTATATGCTGCTGCAGGGGCTTTTGAACGATCATTAGCAAGATTTTGCTTGTGTTTGATATTAATGATGTTGTTGTTGTTGTTAGGTGCCGTTGAGTCGGTATCTGACTCATAGCGACCCTCTGTACAACAGGAGAAACACTATTGTCAGTGCTTCTCTGCTGCACATGGGGTTTTCAATGGCAGATTGATTTTTTGGGGGAAGGGGGCTGCCAGGTCCTTCTCCTAAGCCTACAGCTTCTGGTGTTCCCAGGCGGTCTCCCATCCAGGTACTAACCAGGCCCAACCCTGCTTAGCTTCTGAGATCTGATGGGATCAGATGCCACAGGGCTATGGCTGCAGGCGATATTAATGATACTGTTCAATAATTTCTGCATTGGTTGGATCCCCTTTCTTGGGAATAGATACAAATATGGATCTCTTCCAGTCAGTTGGCCATGTGGCTGCTTTCCAAATCTCTTGACATAAACAAATTAGAACCTCCAATACTGCATCTGTTTGTTGAAACATCTCTATTGATATTCCATCAATTCTGGGAGCTTTGTGTTTTGTCAGTTCCTTCAAAGCAGCTTCGACTTTGTCCTTCCATACCATTGGTTCCTGATCATATGCAACCTCTTAAAATGGTTGATCATCCACCAATTCTTTTTGGTGTAATTATTCTGTGTATTCCTTCCATTTTCTTTTGATGTTTTCTGTGTCATTTAATATTTTCCCTGTAGAATCCTTCCCAATTGTAACTTCAGGCTTCAATTAATTCTTCAATTCCTTAAGCTTTGAAAAAAATAGGGAGGTCTTCCCCTTTTGTTTTTCTATTTCCATCTCTTTGCACATGTTATCATAATATTTGATTTTATTCTCTTGAGCTGTCATTTGAAATCTTCTGCCTAGTTCCTTAGTGTTATCATGTCTTCCTTTTACTTTAGCTACTGGATATTTAAGGGCATATTTCAGAGTCTCTTTTGACATGTAAATTAGTCTTTTCTTTTTTCCTCTCTTTTAATAATCTCCTGCTTTCTTCATGAATGATGTCTTTGATGTCATGCCCCAACTTGCCTGGTCTTATATCATTAGTGTCTAACACATCAAACCTGTTCTTGAGGTGGTCTCTGAACTCAGCTAGGATATACTCAAGGTCATACTTTGACTCTCCTACACTTGTTCTAATTTTCTTCAGTTTCAGTTTGAATCTGCAGATGAGCAATTGATGGTCTGATGTACAATCAGCACCTGCTCTTGTTCTAACTTTTGATATGGAACTTTTCCAATGTCTCTTGCCATAAACGTAGTCAATTTGGTTCATGTGTGTTCCATCTGGTGAATTCCATGTGTATAGTTGCCGTTTATGGGGTATAAAAATGTGTTTGCAATGAAAATGTCATTGGTCTGACAAAATTTTATCATGTGATCTCTAGCATCATTTCTGTCACCAAGGCCATATTTTCCAACTACTGAGCCTTTTTCTTTGTTTCCAACTTTTCCAGTCACCAGTGATTATCAGTACATCCTGATTGCATGTTTGATCTATTTCAGATTGCAGAAGCTGGCCTTAATGGTGGGTGGGTAAATTTGAATGATAGTCAACAACTGGCCCTCCTTGTAGGCATATGGATATTATTCTATCACTGACACATTGTATTTCAGGACAGATCTTGAGATATCTTTTTTGATGATGAATGCAACCCCATTTCTCTTTGTCATTTCCAGCCTAGTAGACTATATGATTATCTGATTCAAAATGGCTCATGCCAGTCCATTTTAGCTCACTGGTGCCTAGAATGTCAATGTTTATGTGTTCCATTTCTCTTTTGATAATTTCTAATTTTCCTAGAATCATACTATGTACATTCCTTGTGCTAGTTATTAATGGATGTTTATAGTTGTTCCTTATTTTGAGTCATGCCATATCAGCAAATAGAAGTCTCTGGGGCTTTATTCCATTTGTATCATTAAGGTAGACTCTACTTTAAGGCAACTCTTCCTCGGTATTCTTTTGAGTGCCTTCCAACCTGTGGGGCTCATATTCCATCACTATATCTGACAGTGCTTCTTTGCTATTCATAGGGTTTTCAATGGTTAATTGTTTTAGTAGTGGGCTGTCAGTACCTACTCCCTAATCTGTCTTAGTCTGGAAGCTCAGATGAAACCTGTCCACCATGGATGAATCTACTGGTGTCTGTAATATTGGTCACGTGGCTTTCAGCATCACAGTACCATGCAAGCCTGCATGGTCCAACAAACTGACAGACGTGGGTGTTCTGTAAAATGTTGTTGGTGGTTGGTGCCATTGAATTGTGTCCGACTCATAGTGACCTTCATAGAGTTTTCAATGGCTGATTGTTTTGGGATTGCCTTGAGAGTGGATAGCCATGTCCTTCTCCCATTTTTGTGGTGCTAGGAATCGAACCCAGGACCTCAGAGACTGCAGAGCAGTGCTGTACCAACTGAGCTAAATCACAGGCCCGTTCTATAGAATACCACAAAATTCTTGTCATATAGAAAATCTGTCAGAGTGTGCCACCAAAAGTTTGGAACAAAAAGTATTCTAAAAACGATCAATTCATAAAAATCGTATGCTATTTCTCTGACCGTGTGGTGTTTCTGTGTGTTTAACCTCATTTTCACATTTTCATTGTATCTTAAACCAAATTTTTTACTCTTTTTTTAAAAGAGAGCTCAAATCATAGAACCTCCAGGACCCACGTGGCATGGATCTAGCCCATCCCCTAGTTATGGCCATTGATGCTTTCCCCAGTAGCCTATAACCCAGCCCTGCTCCTGAGCAAATCCTGGAAGATATGCAGTGGCTGCTACCCTTCCCTTATGTATAAAACAGGAAGAGCAGTACTGTTCTCAGGTTTAGCTTGGGACCTGGTATGACTGCAGGAGTCTCCATACATTCCACTAGGGTCTAGATCCACCAGCACACAGGTAAACCCTGAGCCCCTGGAAGGCAGAAGCCCCTCCCCCAGCCACTCCTGTAGCCCCTGCTCTGCTCCCTGATCCCCCACAACAGTGGCTGTGGTGGAGTATTTGGTCCTCTGTCCAGGCTTAATCCAATTCAGGTCAGTGTTCACACCTGGGCTCACTCTGGCTCAGGCTTGGGAGATGCAGGGGATGGAGGAGTGAGTGGGATACAGCATGAGGATGCGAGGCAAGAATAGGAATGAATAAGAGTAAGAGCCCTGCTCTGGGCCAAAGGAAGGCACAAAACAGTGCCATGCAGCATGATGTGTGCACTCCCAGAGGTTGAATGGAGGACGGAGGGCACAGAGGCCTCTTTAGTTATTCATGATGACCATGACCATCTCATTATACTCAGCTGTAATGATGATCCTTAATGAGCCCCATTTGTGCAGAGACCACAGTGGTGTGTGAGCTTGTGTGTCCGCAGCATCCAGTCCAGTACTTGGGACAGAGAGAACATTTCCAAAACTGCTGCTCAACGGATGAAGCCAGTATTCTGAGTGGTCACTATAGGTTGGAGACTGCAAAAAATACTCTTCATAAGTCATGTCATTGACATCCCCAAATAAGCCTATGATGGAGGCGATGGAAATGATGGAAATATCTTCCTTCCCAAATGAGAAAACCAAAATGGCACCTGTTACAATGCCAGAGGTCCCACAGGCCGTAGGACAGGTCCTGAGTGATGCTTGGTTCTCTTGCCTTATTCTAAGCCTGGTGAGTTGTCTTCCCCTATCACTCTGGCCAAATCCCAGCCCATTTGGTTGAAGCCCAGGGACTCTGACTACCAGTCTTTGGTTCAGTCCTGGAGCCGAGCTGCCTTCTGAAATTAGGGCTTATATGGCTACCAATGTGACCCACAGAGCATGCCCAGTCTGTCCTGAAGAATAGCCTAGACTTATGCCTCCCTGCAACCTCCGTAAGTGGGTTTACGTCATGGCCAGCTTTCCCTCCACCCTGAACATTCACTGCACCTTTAAAAGTTGCTTAAAGCATGAATTTTAATAATCACCTGCCTCTTCCAGTAGACTTTGAAGCCCCAGAGGCAGGAACTGGTGATACCTTCTTCTACCCTTGTACTCTAGTGGAGTCCGACACATCCAGATGGTGGCGGATTCAGAGGATAATCCTAACTCTGCTTCTGTCCATGATAGGACATTGATCTTTGGCAAATAGCTTAAGCTCATCTGAAAAGTAGGGCGTGGCAATAGTTTACACCAAATAGGGCTGCTATGATGATTAACATGATCAGCATATGTAAAGACATAAAGTGGTGCCCAGCACAGAGAAACTCCATGTCAGCATGAGTCATTAGCAGTAATAGTGACCAGATGGCACCTTCTATCTCTCCTTTGTAGGACATTAAATGGTCTTCATAATACATTTTGACACCAAACCATTGGCTATCTGATGTTTTTCTCCAGTTGTCCCTTAAGGGTATGTTTTTTTTTTGTTGTTGTTGTTTTTGTTTCTGTGTTGAATTTTTTTTTTTTTTGCCTCAATTACCTTTTACAAACTTTCTCACATTCAGGATAGCTAGGATGTGGATTCTTATGGCTTTTAACCAGGTGTAGGTCATAGACCTCTTCAAGAATTTGATGACAGTCATGGCTGCTTGTGGCCTGCAAATGTGTATAGGCCCCTATATGCAAAGTACTACTGTCAATTTCAGGATTGCACAGACCTATTGCCATCAAGGGCTGTGTGGTCAAGAATCTCTGTGCTGACTCTTACATACAGCTGTGTCACCAGTGTCCTGTGTGTTACTGGAGAAGCAACAGTTCTTCCCTGGGCTTCTGCACAGTACAGGAGGGTAGAAGCGTCACAGATCCTTCTAGCAGGGACCTCCCACACTTTTAATCTTCTATTCTTTTAAGCAGTAACTCCCTTCTAAATTCCATTAGACCAGATGGGAGGGGGAAAATAAAAAACAATCTGATCACATTGCAACTAAAAGCTTTCTCTTCCCAAAGAGCTTTCTAAATGAGATAGACAGGGAAATAGCTTTGCAGGTCTTCAGTAATCCAAGAGCTTGAATAAAATGCCTGAAAGGTGGTGTGGGAAGTGTGGCTGGCCTCCCTTACCTGCCATGCCAAGGGAGCCATGAATCAGGCTCCCTTGATTTCCACACACCAAAAGCCAAAAGGATGCCCCCTGCCCTGTCAACTCTCTTTAAAACGGAGGCAGGAGGCAATGGCTGCTTTGTGGTAGAGCAAATCAGCCCTCGGCAATCTATTCTCCCCATCTCCTGCCCCTGGGATCCTGAAGACTGTAGACAGTTGAGGGTTGGGCAGTGTTTTGAAGTCTAAGAAAGCCAAGACAAGTGCTTATAAAAAGACAGATACTTTATGTACTTTCTCCCTAGGACTAACATGCATCCAGGAGGTAGAGAAGCAGGACAGGCTTAGAAAGTAGAGGCAGAGTCGTGGATTTATTCAGAAGTTCACCTCTGGAAAGGATTTCTCGGGCTCATGCAAACTGGGCTAACTTCTGCGAAGGAAGCATGTCAACAGACATGAAGTAAGGATTTATATTGCCTTCTGTGTGCCAGCTCTGGGTCCCATGGGCTGTTTGACAGTAATAAGGGCAACAATAATAAAGGCCAATGTCTACTGAGGGTTTATGCAAAGCACTAAGCAGAGTGGTTGATATGTGCTACCCATTTATCCTCTCAACAATCCTGGGAGGTTGGTTTGGTATGAGCCTAGTTTTGGAGACAAAGAAACTGAGGCATAGAAAGAGCAAGTAGTTTGCTTGTGGTCACGTAGCTAGCATGTAGTAGAGTTGGAAATTAACCCACATCTCTCTGATCCCAGAACCCTTTTAGTATAGTTGTTAACATTGGCTTCTAGATGAGGAGCCTAAGCGTAAAAGTGGTCACACAGGGAAAGAGGGAGCCAGCATTTACTTAGAACCTACTGGAATGGTACAGAACATCTGTTCATGTGGATAATTGCCAGGAAAACCACACAAAGGAGCTATTCTATTTTGAATTTACAAATGAGGCCTCTAAGGGTCATAAAAATTAAATGAGTTTACAAGGGTCATCATCTAAGAATAGTTTTCTTAGATGAGATTCTTACCAAGAGTGAAGTGCCTCCTTGCTGTAAAGCTGGATGGATAGGGATAGAAGAGGTGGAGGAGTCAGGGAAATTCAAGTCACAGGAGTGTTAGGAGAGGTCAGTGTGGGGCCCAGAGCTCCCCGGGCAGGGAAATGAACAGTGCAGGAATGGGTGGGGCCTTGCCAGCCAGGCTGATGGAGCCAAGATGAAGGGGATGAGTGGTGTGGTCAATCTGCCCCCTATCATGAGCAAACGAGGTGATGGCGGTGAGTATGGTAAAGGGCATTCTAGGGTGGAGAATATGTGTATCCCAGGCAAGATGGGATCCAGATACAGGAGAGCTCTGTCATCCACTTTAATCTGTCACCTGTTCATTCATCCCTTAATTCCCCAGCTACTTTCTGGGTGGCCACTGTGTATTGGGCACCACATTGCCCTGAGATTGCAAAGCGAGAGAAATTACCATCATTCCCACCCCCTGATCTTGCAGTCTAGTGGAAACTGGGGGATAAGAATCAACTAATACTTTTATTACTAATCGAATATTCATACAAATAGATTTAACATCACCAGCTGAAATAAGAGGCATGATAAAAAGAACATGGTTCCCCAGAGAAGAGAATCCAGGTGTTCCTTGAGAACTGTGCTTCATCAGAGGCGAGAAGGACTGGTAGGTCTTTTCCTGGTAAGGCTCCTTCAGAGGGACTATGGCATGCAAAGGGCCAGTGGTGGGGTGATCACTAGGAACTGAAGGGAGGTCAGAGTAGCTGGACATTGAAGGATGTGGTATGAGGTGTGGTGATGAACAGGGAGTAGTTCTTGAAGGACCTTGAAATTCCCCCATATTATTTTAGTATCTGAGAGAATTTGGAAGTCTACTGACAACTATGAAGCAAGGATGGGAATAGTAGCTTAAGTTCAATGTCAGACTTCAACTCAGGGTGACTCACAGCAGTTGAGAGAGGGCAAGTGACTCAGAAGAGGCTCAGGCTTCCAGTGATGGGCGAAAGGTGGGGCTGGAACACAGGATGTAGGAAGAGGCCTTGCTACTCGAACAGGGACACAAGATTAGCAGGAAAAGCAGGAAGGACAGCTTTAGCTTATACACTAGAGACTGTGGAAAATGCATACCTCATCCTTCTAGGAATGGGGTCCACTACGTCCCACACCTGGGCAGGGACAGCTGTTGTCTGCAAATGAGGGTCAGATGACACCAACTGGGGACTGGAGATCTCCAGGACAGGCCATGGAGAGTGGGCTACAGAGAGCTCAAGATGGGTTTGAAGTGAGGGCGTGTTCCTGAAAGACAGACTTGATCTTGTCTTTGAAGAACTGTGGTGAGAAAGAGGGATAAGGAAGAGGGTAAAGGGTGGAGACAGAGGGTTGGTCGGTGGCAGAAAGACTATTCTAAGATGGTACGGAAGGCCTTTGGGTTCCACTTTCTTATCATTGGTGCATTTGCTTCAAGACTCCCTAATTGAGAGCTTTCCCAGGGCATTATGATGGACATTTTCTCTTGCAAGTATTTTCTAATTTATTCTGTTATAGTTATAGCTATGTCTCTTCATTCTCCAGAGTCTTTATTTTTATTTTTTATTTTTTTAGGACTTGGGGGTTGAACTGAGGGCCTACCACTGGGCTGCACCCCCAGCCCATTTTTTAATTGTTTTCTCTTGAGTCAAGGTCTGGTTAAGTTACATAGGCTGCCTTTGACCTCAAACTCATGATCCTCCTGCCTCTGCCTCCTGAGTCGCTGAGATTACAGGCATGTATCACCCTGCCTGGCTCAGACATACATCTTAGGAAGCAAGCCCACCCAGCCTGGGGCCCTGTGGAGCAAGAGAATGAGATTAGTTTATGGGGAAGAAAGTTTAATGTCCTAGAAAGAGACAGGATACCAACTTCTGTTCCTCACTATGGCATTTCTTGTCCCTTGATTCAAGAAAATGTTTGTTTCTGTGTTTCCCAAGTGTCAGACCTAGACTTTGTCCTTAGAATTATTCAACTTGATAAATAATGTTATGGGAGTTCTATGGCCTATTTTAATGTCTCCATTTATTCAATGAGAGGAGTTAAGGGATTTCAGGGGAAAATAATTTTATTTCATTTGGTGGGAAATAAAGAATTCTTTATGAAAGTGTTAACATTGGAGCAGGTATTAAAGAATGAAATCGACTGAAGAACTCTTAATGTGTCACTTGGAACATAGTTTTAATGAGTCCTATGTTACAGTTCCTGTCCAGATCTATACAGTGAAGAAGCTTGAATTTAGGAGTGCAAACTGATCAACTTCTAGTGAGCACCTATTATGAAGAAGACTCTGAACTTGACACTTTGATTAAAACAATGGAGTGGAGTAGGTTGCTGTGGCTCATGCCTGTAATCCCAGAAACTTGGGAAGCAGAGGCAGGAGGATTATGAATTTGAGGTGAGAGGATGTCTACATAATTTAGACCCTGTCTCAAAATAAAAAGTAAAATGGGCTGGGGGTGCAGCTCAGTGGTAAAGTGCCTGCAAAGCATGTGTGAGGCCCTGAGTTCAACCCCTCACTACCACAAAAATGTAAAAATGAAAATAAAATCAAAAAGTGATTTTGAGGGATCACTTAATAAAAAACACTAAGGCATCACAACGTGAAGTGAGAGGGATAATTAGGAAGCCCTCTGTGCATACCAAGTTCTCACTTTCCCAGACCTGACCAAATCTCCATTTCAGGACCAAGGCCAGCACCACCGCCTGTCTCCTCTGGGGCCTTTGTTGGTCAGACCACCAGAACTTGTCCGCAGCGTTCATGCCTAGTCTTGAGGTATTTTGTAGATAGGACAAACATGGGGATTTGGGGGGATATCTTCATGATAGGCATAGGGTGGGGCGTTGGTTTAATGGTAGGCTACAAATCAGGATGTTTTAGAACAGCTGGGACATGGCATGTCACCAAGGCCTCTGATAATTGGCATGATGGTGAAAACAGAGAATGAATGGAAGGTTCTAGCAATAAAAACATGATTATAGAGGTGATAAAAGTAGAAATCATAGGAAATGTAAAAATAATAGGTCTATGGTCTACAAAGGATGATAAGATTGTGGAGGACACTGGCAGGAATGCACACCACATAGACAGGCAAGAGACTGTCAAGGATGTCATCATGTACCAGGAAAACCAACAATGGTGGCCTTTTAGAACACCTGAGATCCACCAAGCAATTTCTAAGCTGGAACATGGTGTTTATCATTCCTGTGGTAGCTTCTGTCCAGATTTGTCATTATACACCAACATGTCTATTCTCATAAAAATATTTGAAATGCAGGACTCATTCAAACTATGTTCCAAGTGATGCATTATCTCCAGTTTACAGTCGCATAAACAGAGTCCCAGAGTGGGTAAGCAATGAGCTCAAGGCTGCACAGTTAGAAAAATGTCCTCTTACTTCCCTCCTCCCAATAAAGAGACAAGGTTTAGCATATATTGGATGTGTACTATGTACCAGGCACTGTTCTAAGCTCCATCCTCTCACCATTTCATTTTGTTATCATCACAGTTTCATTTTGTTGTCATCACAACTCTGTGGGGTGGGCTCTGTTCATTTTGGCTCTCACCCTGAGGTTGATAGAGGTCAAGTGACATGACCAAAACGCTGAGGCTGAGAAGTAAATCCGGTCTGCCTATTTCCCAGAGTCTTCCCCCACAAAGGAGAATAGGAAGGCAGTTGTGATTTTTGTGGAGAGGAGGGAAATAGTTTCAAGAACTGAAACGTAAATGATTTGGTGGTTAAAGACACAGAACTGGATGAAGCTGAGGTTTCTGGAGATTTTCTGACAGCCTTTCATGTATGCTTCAAAGAAGGAGAGCAGATGTGGAGGCCAGGGTGAGCTGTCTGGGGCTTTTGAAGCAAAGACTGAACTGGTCTGAGATCCTGAAGGCTGGCTCTGGTGTACGCTCAACTGCTGACTTCAGGCAAATTGTTTTTACTTCAGTAACTCTGTTTCCTCATCTGGAAAATAGAGAAAATAAGATATACTTTCCACGTGCTTTATGCCAGTGTCTTTCAGATAAAAGACTGAATTATGCAGAATATCATGTCTCAGTCATTTGGGGGGAGAGCCCAAGCGTGAATGACTGAAAGCTGAAATTCATTCATTTACTCACTTGCTCATTTGGTTGTGGGATCACAGTCCTATAGCTAAAAGGGATCCTGTAGACTCCTTCCACTAATTCCCTTAAGCAGTAATCTCATCCAAAGTATCCTTGAGTTAGTTTTGTAAGAAAATCTCCAATGACATGTAAATGCTGACCCCTCCAAGACACTTTTTCCATTGTTAACTTTCTCAGTAGAGGAAGGATAACTTTCCATTTAGCTGAAAATTGCCCCCTAGTTTCTTTCTCCTTCTGTTCTTTGTTTATTTTAAACATGACTGCGGCTAGCCCACTGAACTATGTGCTAGGCACTGTGGAGAACTTAGAAAAGCAGCCGTTGATGTTGCCCTTGAGCGGTTAGAATGTAATTGAAGATATCAGATGAATGTTCTTTAAGATTTATGCAGCAAATGAAAAAAAAATGAGTTGTCAGAAGACTGAGCCCTATAGGAGCCATGGGGAAGGTATAGAGATTAAATTAGAGATTAAATGCCAGAGGGAATAAGAGGAGAAAGAGAAGCCAGTATGGACTGAGTAGCTGGAAGACCTGCTGGAGGTGGAATTTCAAGGGCATCTTAAAAGCAGTATAAGGTACGAACAAGCAGAAAGAAGAACAGAGCATCCTGGGCAAATAGAACAATGGGAGTGAAGTGCAGGTAAAATAATGCAGAGAAACTGCAATGTTCTGTGCTCCAGAATTATCCCTGCAGTATAAGGAGAGGAAAACCAGATTTAGTATTTTCTTCAGATTTAGAGTGGGAGGGAAATTTGGACAACTTACTTAGTGAGGCACATAGAGTGGTAGCATCAGAGATTATGAGATTTAGTGAAATAGAATGGGCCCAGAGGGTAAGATCTGGAAACAGAGAGTTGTGCTCCCTGGGGTGCATCCCTGCCTTTCCCTTGTACAGCCTGTGGACCAGTACAAATTTCTTAACCTCAGGGTGCCATTACAGGGAGGTGGTGGAATCTTTAAGAGGTGGGGCCTAGTGGGAGGTTTTAGGTCATTGGAGGTGTGCTCTTGAAAGGGATTGTGGGACCCTGGCTTCTGCCACTCTCTGTTTTGCATCCTGGCCATGAGGTACAAAGTCTTCCTTCATCATGCACTCCCGTCATGATGTGTGGCCTCACCTCAGTTCCAACAGCAATGGGGCCACTCGATAGTGAACTAGAACCTCCAAAACTGTGAAGCAAAATATATTTTTCTTCTTTTTAAGTTGATTATCTCAAGTATTTTGTTACAGTGTTGGAAGGATGACCAACACAACCTCTAAGCCTCAGATTTTCCATCTGTCACTGAGAGTCAATAATGGCACCCAACTCACAGTACTGGTGTGAGGATAAAAAAAGGCAGATGCAGGTGAAAGGCGTACCACAGGTGGAGGTGCACACCGAGCAGTTGGTGACCATGAACTGATATTGTTATTAGCGCTTTTTCTGTTTTACTCACACCTTCAGTAATGTGGAAGCACTAATCCTCCATAAACTTCAGGTTAGCATAGTTTTCCTCTCAGTCAAAGCTAATTTTGTCTGACGAAGACAAAATTAGCAGTTGGGCTATTCTTTTCTGATTTTTCCAGGTCCTTTTCTGATAGGAGAGGGTAGTGAAACAAGAAGCAGTGAAGACCTCTTAGCTAAAGGAAGGAGGGAGAAGAAACCAATAGAGGGAGAAATGGGGGTGTCTATCTCAGCTGGGTCACTGAACCTTGGGGAATCTACCTTTTTTTGCCCCAAGATCTTCACCTGTCAAGTGAGAGTATTCATCCTGGCAAGCATTAAGATCCATTTCCTTCTGCTCCCCTGGGGATCTGCCTGCAGTCCTCAGCACAGATATGCATCTCTGAATCATTGTAGCTTGTCTGCATATGAAGCATAATCATCATAATTTAAATGAGCTCTACTATTTATCTAATACTTTATACACACCATGAAGCTTTCCTCTCAATTATCTTACCTGCCTGTCATCAAAACCCCATGAGATAATCTGGGTGGTTGCTCTTCATTTTTTTTTTTTTTTTCGGTACTGGGGGTTGAACCCAGGGCCTTGCGCTTGTGTGTTTTGCAAGTGCTGTACCATTGAGTTGCACCCTCAGCCCTTTTTTTTTTTTTTTACTTTTTGAGACAGGGTCTCACTAAATTACACAGACAGCCTCTGCTCTTGGACTTGGGATCCTCTTGCTTCTGTCTCCTGTGTTGCTAGAATTACAGGTGTTTGCCACCGTGCCTGGCTGCTGTTCTTCTTTAAGAGAAGGGAAATCTGAGGTCTAGAAAAGCCAAGTGGGGGCTAATGGCCCCAGAGCCACTGAAGTTTCTTGACTTGTGTTTCATATCTCTGCACTGATTTCATACAAGAGAATCTTTAAAAAAAAGGCATCTTGTACATTGAAAATTGTTTTCTTTTTCCAAATGAAACACACTACTTAATTTTTCCAACATCTTTGTCCCTAATTCCTTTAAACCTTTTCACTACAGTTGCCAGAATTTCAGGTTGCTTGCAGTACAAATATTAATTTGACTAATGAGACTTGAATACTACCTGATCACATATTTCCAGTTAGTATCACAAAAATAGTAATTAAAGAAGCACTAAAAGAATGTAATAACAAATTTCCTCTCACAGAAAATCTCAATAAAGGCTTGAAAACATACAGCTTAAAAGTAGGGAGCCTGGACATCCTAGCCTAGGTTTTCAATTGTATCTTTGTCACTTGCCAGGCCAGTGATATGGGAGAGGTCATTTACACACAGGCAACTTAGTCATCTTTAAAGTTGTTGTTGTTGTTAGGTGCCGTCGAGTCGGTATCTGACTCATAGTGACCCTCATAGGGTTTTCAATGGCGGACTGTTTCAGGATTGCCTTGGGAATAGATTGCCAGGTCCTTCTCCCGATCTTTAAAGTAGTGATACTGTAGTATCTACCTCATAGGGTTGAGTAGAAAGACTGAATAAAACAATCAGTATGGAGTATCCTTCTTAATGTTTGGAATATATTAAGAACTCAGAAAGGTAGTTGCCATTAATATTAGTTTAGGGCATGGGAGCCTATACATCCATGATGTGTTTATATGTTGAAGTCCCCCTGGAATTCCACATCTCAGCTCAGGGCCTCAGCTGGCTTCTGATCTGTACATCAAACTATCTATTCAACATGTATCCCTGGAAGTCTTATAGGCACATTGATCACAAAAGATTCAAAAGGCCGGGTGCGGTGGCGCACGCCTGTAATCCCAGCAGCTCAGGAGGTGGAGGCAGGAGGATCGCAAGTTCGAGATCAGAGGCAGTCTGCTAACTTAGCAAGACCCTGTCTCAAAAAAAAAACAAAAAAAACAAAAACAAACAAACAAACAAAAAAAAAAACGGGCTGGCGGCACAGCTCAGTGGTCCAGCACTTGCAAAGCATGCAGGTGCGAGACCCTGGGTTCAACCCCCAGTACCACAAAAAAAAAAAAAAAAAAAAAAAAAAAAAAAAAAAAAAAAAAAGATTCAAAAGGAAACTCATGATCTTCCTTCCCAATAGGCTATTCTCCATCCATCTCCACTTCATTCAATGCCACTGTTCTCCACTCAGTTGCTCAGCCAAAACACAGAATAATCCTAGACCTTTGTCTTTCTCTGTGCTGCATAACCAGATAATCACCAGTTCTGTTAATTCCGCCTCCTAGACATCTCTCAACTCTTTTCTATTTTCTTCTGCACGCACTGCTATCATGCTAGCTTATTTTCCAAAAAAGACATACAAATGGCCAACAGGGTGTATGAAAAGGTGCTCAACATTGCTAATCGCCCGAGAAGTACAAATTAAAATCTCAATGAGGTTTTAACTCACACCTGTACAGATGGCTATTATAAAAAGTATTGGTGTAGGTGTGCAGAAAAGGAAATCCTTGTACCCTGCTGGTAGGAATGCAGATGAGGACATCTGTTATGGAAACAGGAGGTGCTTCAGATATTACAAATAGGATGACCATGTGAACCTGCAGTCCTTCTGCTGGGCATATATCCAAAGGAAATTAAATCTCCACCTCATAGAAATATCTATGCTGCCCTGGTCATTGTGGTATGATTTGCAATAGTCAAAGTATGGAGAAAACCTAAATGTCCATAGACAGATAAATGGATAAAGAAATTGTGATCTGTAATGTAGATATATAATATATATAATACAATATATATGATACTATGATGTATATAATTGTTGTTGTTGTTAGGTGCCTTCGAGTCGGTATCCAACTCATAGCGACCCTCTGTACAACAGGGGAAACACTATTGTCAGTGCTTCTCTGCTGTTCATAGGGTTTTCAATGGCAGGTTGATTTTTGGGAGGGGGTTGCCAGGTCCTTCTCCCAAGCCCACAGCATCTGGTGTTCCCAGGCGGTCTCCCATCCAGGTACTAACCAGGCCCGACCCAGCTTAGCTTCCAAGATCTGATGGGATCAGATGCCACAGGGCTACAGCTGCAGGCATGATGTATATAATATATAATGGAATATTATTCAACCTTATGAAAAGAAGGAGATATTGTCATTTGCAACATATGGTTGAACCTGAAGGAAGTTACACTATGTGAAGTAAGCCAGATATAGAAAGGAAAATACTTGATGTTCTCACTTATATATGGGATCTAAGAAAAAGTGAAATACATAGAAATAGGAGACTGGTGGTTACCAGGGGTGGGAGGATGAGAAAATGGAGAGGAGGCCAAGCGCACAAATTCTCTGTTACAGAGGATGCATAAGTCTACGCAACTAGTGTATAGTATAAGGACTGTAATTAATAATCTTGTAGACAGAAAATTTGCCAAGGGAGTAGATTTTCAGATGCTTTTATCACAAAATAAAAAATGTAACTTTGAAATATTATAGATTAATGTGCTTAACTCTAGTAATAATTTCACTATGTATATCAGAGTAGCCTGTTGTACACATTAAATATATATACAATATAGAAAGAAAGCAAACCAGAAAGAAACCAAAGAAACAGAAGGGAAAAAAAGAATGATAGTGCCTTGCTGGAAACTTCCTTATCATGTTTTATCTCTTTCTAGTCAGTTTTTCACAATCAGCCTAATCCTTATAAGTACCCATGAAGTCCTCCCTTACCCATTGGTGAACTTCTGACTACAATTCTCCCTATTTCAACATCATCCCCAACCTACTCTTGTCCCTTAACTGTACTTCATCACAAGGCTCTGGATGTTTATATTTGTTTTATTTTTTTCATAATTTTAAAAAATGAATAGACTACTTTTTAGAAAAGTTTTATGTTTACAGGAAAATTGAGCATAGAGCCCAGGGAATTCCAGTATACACCCGTTTACACACAGTTTTTCCTATCATTAACATCTTGCATTAGTGTGGCAAATTTGTTAAAATTAATGAACCAATATCGATGCATTATCATTAACTAAAGTCTATAGTTTACATTAAGGTTCATTCTGTGTTGTACAGTTGTATGAGTTTGACAAATGTAGAATGTCATATGTCTGACTTTAGAGTGTCATACAGCATGGTGTTGTTGTTGTTAGGTGCTGTCAAGTCATGTCTGACTCACATAGTGACCCTTATAGGGTTTTCAGTGGCTGATTGTTTCGAGCTTGCCTTGGGAGTGGATTGCCATGTCCTTCTCCCATTTTTGGGGGTGCTGAGAATCGAACTTGGGACCTCAGAGACTGCAGAGCAGTGCTCTACCACCTGAGCTAAATCCCAGCCCTGTCATACAGAATAGATTCACTGTACAAGCTACAGTAGAATTCTCTGGTCCTTCATCTACACATCCTTCTTCCTCTCCCCTCAACTCCAGCAATCACTGTTTTATTTTTTATTTTTTAATTTTAACAAACATTTTATTCTTTATAAAACCTAATAGTGATATATGAACAACATAAATTTGCAAATTACATTATTTTGGTGTCACGTTTATGTTATAAAATAGATAATACGACTTTATTAGTATGACATGTGGACCATAAGATTGTTCTAACTTTTTTTGGTGCTAAATCATTTTTTAGTTATCAATATTTCCACATATTACAATTTATTTTGTATTGTTATATTTGAACACAACATCAATCACCCTTGGCAAATCCAAGACCGCAAATACATTTTAAACTTTAATTTTGAGAAGGATCTTTCTGGTGATGCACCAGTCAGTGGAGCTATTTTATAGATTGTGACAATATTGGGATAAATTTCTGATAGAATATTTCAAATTTTATGTTTCTAAAGTTTATGACTGTCATGGATCATTTTTTCTAAACAATTTTATTGACATAATAATCATACACACTTATGGTGGACTACAATGTGATCTTTCTTTTTTTTAGTTATCTTTTTAGCTTTCTTTCTTTCTTTCTTTCTTTCTTTCTTTCTTTCTTTCTTTCTTTCTTTCCTCTTTCTTCCCCTCTTTCCTTCCTTCTTCCTTCCTTCCTTCCTTCCTTTCTGTACTGGAATGAGGTTGAATCCAAGGCCTCTCACATATTTTGCAAGGGCTCTACCATTGACGTACACCTCCATCCTCTTTTTAATTTTTTTTTTTTTTTATTTTGAGACAAGGTCTCACTAAGTTACACAGGCTGCTTCTGTCCTTGAACGTGTGACCCTCCTGCCTCTGCTTCCTGAGTTGCTGGGATTACAGGTGTGATTCACTGTGCCTGGCTAATATGAAATTTCTTTACATGTATACATTGTGTAATGATCAAATCAGCATAATTAACATAGCCACCACCTTAAATATTTATCATTTCATTGTAGTGAGAGCATTCATAATCCTCTTTTCTAGCTACTTGAAATGCACAAGATATTACTGTTAGCTATATATCACGTGAAAGTTTTTCTTTTATCTCGCTATAGCACTATACCCATTGGCCAATCTTTCCCTACATCCACATCTCCCCTTTCCTCCACAGCCTCTGGTAACCACTATTCTACTCTCAACTTGTAAATGAGATCAACTTTTTCTGATTTTACATGTGACTGAGATTGTGTGATATTTGTCTTTTTGTGCTTGAATTATTTCATTTAACATAATGTCCTCCACGCTGAATGCTCATCTATATTGTGGCAAGTGACAGAATCTCATCTTTTTTATGCTTGAAAAATATCCCACACATAGATATACCACATTCTCTTTATCCATTCACTCATTTATGCACATTTAAATTGATTCCATATCTTGATTACTGTAAATCATCACAATAAATATGGAAATATATCTATGGTTTTTGCCTTTCCCAGCATGTGATAAATATGTTTAGAATCATGCAGTATATAGCCTTTTGGGATTGGCTTCTTTAATTTAGTGATATACATTTAAGTTTCCTCCATATCTTTTAACTGCTCAATAGCTCATTTTTTTCACTGCTGAAAATTATATTATACATGTGTATCATGGTTTATTCATGCATCTCTTAGGTTGTTTCTAGTTTTTGGCAATTATGGAATAAAGTTGTCTTAAGCATGGGTGTGCAATTTTTCTGTGTGGATATGTTTTCAACACATTTGAGTAAATTCCTAGGAGTGTGATTGCTGGATTGTATGGTAGGACTGAGTCTAACTTGGTAAGAAAATATCATAGCAGATTCTCTTCTGAAGTGCTTGTATCGTTTTCCATTCCTACGCAAACTGAATGACAGTTCTTGTTGCTCCACATCTTTGCAACATTTGGTATTGTCAGCCTTTTGAATTTTGGCCATTCTAATAGGCGTGTGGGCTGGATTTTAGCTCAGTTGCTCGAGTGCTGCTCTGCAGTCTTTGAGGTCCCGAGGTCGATTCCCAGCACCGCAAAAATGGGAGAAGGACTTGGCAACCCACTCCCAAGGCAATCCAGAAACAATCTGCCATTGAAAACCCTATGAGGGTCGCTGAGTTGGACACGACTTGACAGCATGTAACAACAACGACAACAATAGGCGTGTAGTGGTATCTCACCATAACTTGCAATTTCCCAATGACATACCACATGAAACACATTTCATATACTTAGCTGTCATTTGCATATCTGTCTGATAAGAAATCTGTCCAGATCTTTTGCTCAATTTAAAATTTCCTTATTGTTGAATTTTAAGAGTTCTCCTCATCTTCTAATAAATGTTTTTATCAGGTATGCATTTTATAAATATTTTCTGCTCATCTGTGGCTTGTCTTCAGAGTCTTTTAACAGTACCTTTGGCAAGCAAAAGTTCTTTATTCTCATCCAGCTTGTCAGTTTTTTCTCTCATGAATCTTACTGTTGGTGTTATATCTGAAAAGTCCTCATGAAATCTAAGGTCATTTAGATTTTCTCCTGTCAACTTCTAGAATTTTTATGATTTTATACCTAGGACCCATTTTGAGCTATTTTTGGGGAAGGGAATAAGGCCTATGTCTAGATTTATTTATTTATTTATTTATATTTTTGCATGTGAATGTCCAAGTGTTCCAGAATCATTTGTTGAAAACACTATCCTTAAGGGCTGGGGATCATGTGCCTGGCACAGTATGTTGTTGTTAGGTGCTATCAAGTTATGCCTGACTCATGGCAACCCTCATAGAGTTTTCAATGGCTGACTGTTTCGGGATTGCCTTGGGAGTAGATTGCCACATCCTTCTCCCATATTTGCAGAACTGGGAATTGAACCATCCTCTGCTATCAGCTTTGGTCTGGGATTTAGCTCAGTTGGTAGAGCGCTGCTCTGCAGTCTCTGAGGTCCTGAGTTCGATTCCCAGCACCACAAAAATGGGAGAAGGACATGGCAACCCACTCCCAAGGCAATCCTGAAACAGTCTGCCATTGAAAACCCTATGAGGGTCACTATGAGTTGGACATGACTTGATGGCACCTAACAACAACAACAACAATAAGGACTGGGGACATAGCTCAGTGGTAGAGTGCTTGCCTAGCATGTGCAAGGCCCTGGGTTCCATCCCTAGCACCATAGAAAAAGGTTATCCTTTCTCCATTTAGTTGCCATAGCTTCTTTGTTAAAGGCCAGTTGAACATGTTTGTATGGGTCTATTTCTGGGCCCTCTCTCCTGTTCTAGTGATCTATTAATCTATCTTTCACCTTGATTATTTTATTCTGTAGGTTTATGGGAAGTCTGGAAATCAGGTAGTGTCAATCATCTGATGTTGCTATTTTTTAAGCTTTTTTACAATGTTAGTACAGACCTGCCATCACAAAGGTTGACTCAAAGGACTTTAGGTGTTCCTCAAAAATGTAAGAGTGATGCTTCTGGCCTTGAACCTGTGACCCTCCTGCCTCTGCTTTCTGAGTTGCTGGGATTACAGGTGTGATCCACTGTGCCTGGCTAATATGAAATTTATTTACATGTATACATTGTGTAATGATCACATCAGCATAATTAACATATCCCCCACCTTAAATATTTATCATTTCATTGTAGTGAGAGCATTCATAATCCTCTTTCCTAGCTATTTGAAATGTACAAGAACCTAGGCAACCCTAGGTTCTCATCTCAGAGGAAAATTTTGAATAAGTTCTACTTACTTCCCCACATTCCCCTCATGTCCCCACTCTCATGCAAGGTGTCTAAGTCTTCTACCTTCTGATCACTAGATGTGAGCAGTTTGCAAGTGTATGTGGCTACTGGCCAACAGTGCCCTCAGAGGATGGGGTGACGAGAGTGCACACATTAGTAGATGGCTCAGAAAAGGTGATTTCCTTTCACCCTAATTTTCCATTTCATCTTCCCACTACAGAATAATCTGTCACTTTACCTGCATGAGTCTTCAGGTGAGAACTGGTGATTCCATGTGTGTATTCATTCCAATGGTCTCCAGGGGACTCAGAAGTTCTCCTGCTGTTTCTACTCTAGTCCTAGATTGGGATGCGAGGACACATGCCTACAGCTCAGCCTGATGTCCCTTAGAGAAAGAAAGGAGGGTCAACTCCTTGCCGAAGTCACCCCCAACATCTCCCTGGGGTTCTCTTAGAAATCTCTTCAATTTCCTCTGAGGAGAAAGAGTCTCCTCTCACTATGTCCCACAGATATGAACAGAATGGAAAAAATCTCATTAGCAGACGAGGAACTTAAAGAAACTTGGAAGGGAGAAATGGCAACAAATAAAGCCCAGCGGAGAACTTTTAAAAAACAGCTTAATTGGGAGGTGAAGTTAAATAAAATTGAGAATTAAATTTATTCCAAATATGCAAGAATTAAAAGGGAAACAAAAACTCCAGTATAATCAGCAAAACCTCTATAAAAAAAGAAATGTAATCACAGCAATCACTAGCTCATTAATGAAAAGTATTTTCCAAGTCCTAGAAATAATAAGAACATTTGTTGATTTTCACAATGTAGGATCAACCTCTAGGCAAAGCATTGAAGACATAAATGCAGTTTAAAACTTTAAATATCAATTCATTTTGCAATATAAGGTAAAAATACCAAACAAATGTTGGCAGTTAAGAGGAGGAAATGCAATGATTTTAAAAAGGATAGGAAATAACCTGATACAATAAAAATAAAGATATTAGTATGTTAATCAGTCACCAATGAGAAATTTGCCTGGCATGGTATCTATTATTGTTTGTTATCTTGGCATATGTATTAATGGCACTTTCAAAAATGTTCTGTGAGTGTGATAAGTTATATGGCAACTCTCCCAACAGAAGAACTAAAAAATTAGAGAGGGACATAGGTTAATAGACAAATAGATCTATAAATTAGGTCTAAAATTTGATAAATCAAGAAAAGACAATAGTATCTGAGGTAATTCCTACTATAAAGCAAAGTCCTGAGGGTAGAGACTTTGTTTTATTTAATACTCTATCCCTAGCACCCAGAAAAGTCCCTAGCATATGTTGTTGTTGTTAGGTGCCATCGAGTCGAGTCTGACTCATAGCGACCCTCATAGGGTTTTCAATGGCTGACTGTTTCAGGATTGCCTTGGGAATGGGTTGCCATGTCCTTCTCCCATGTTAGGTGCTGTCAAGTCATGTCCGACTCATAGCGACCCTTATAGGGTTTTCAATGGCTGATTGTTTTGAGATTTCCTTGGGAGTGGGTTGCCATGTCCTTCCCCCATTTTTATGGTGCTGGGAATTGAACCCAGGACCTCAGAGACTGCAGAGCACTGCTCTACCAAATGAGTTAAATCCCAGCCCCCCTAGCATATAGCATACACTAAATAAATATTTATTGAGTAAATAACATGAAGATGTATATAGTAGCAAAATGTATGGCAAAAGACAGTTATTTTCAATCATGTGTATATATTATTTGTATTTTTTTGCATTTAGGAAATAACATATTTACTGCAAACTTATAAGCTTGCAATGTATAGAATTTAAAGAATACAGAATAACATAGATATAACAAAATTCACCTGCAACTTTACTATTTGAAAACGAAGAATGATAAACTTTAGGGATGTGTTTATTTTACCACAATGTATAATTTTATTAAAGGAATAACATACTATTTTGCAGCATGCACTTAAGATAGTTTTTTTTAACCATTCTCTGACCCAAGGAAAAGGAGAGGCTAGAGCATCTCCAGTTTTCTTGGTATACAGTCAATAGTATTTAAAGAAATGAAGATGTAGTCAATATGTATTTATAAGATACCTTGTTATATGCCAGGTGGTGTTCTAGGTGACTGGGATATATCAGCAAACAAGACAAAGGACCTTGCACTCCTTAAGGTACATTCCCACTCTAAGAAGACCCTAATCTCTCACAACTGACTGATCCTGAGGTGCTGTGCAAGCAGGAAATGAAGGTTAAGATGGAGTTATAAACTGTCTCCCACAGCATTGAAGGCATGGCTAAATAAACACACAGAGCAGTGACTGAGAAATTTATTGGTTCAAAGAAATCAAGGAAATTTTTGACCACTAAGATAACAAAGCAGAGACTTTAATGACTTTTCAAAATTATCCCAGGAAAATCACTAAGTAAACAGCACCAGTAACAGCAACAACTAGCAACAACAACAAAATCTGGGGGTAGATTTGAACTTCCAGGATTGCCACATTATATTTTAGAAATACTAAAGGACATTCTTCACACTGAAATGAAAAGACCCTAGATAGCAATTTGAATCCACAGAAAGAAATGAAGAACACTGATAGAGTTATAGAGAGACATTATAAATGCATTTGTAACTATTCTTCTCTTTTATTTAAAATACAATGACAAAGTATATGTAGTATATGTGATATATATAAATATGTAATTTGTATGACAATACTACAGAGAGGAGACACCATACTACAGAGAGGAGCTATATTGAAGCAAGGTTTTTATATTCTTTATGTTGGTGTCAATGAATAAAAACTGGATTGCTTTAATTTAAGATGGAGGGATAAGGGAAAAAAGACATAAAATATGTAGAAAAAATAGAAAGTGGTAGATGTAAACCATACCTTATTAGTAATTGTATTTGATATAAATGAGCCAACATAACCTGACTAAAGGCTTGTATTGGAAGAGTGGATTAAAAACATGATCTGAAGCATAGGGGAGGGTAAGGGGTAACCTATATGAATAATGTTTATCAAATTGCATATATGAAAATTGTCACAATGAAAAGCATGTCAAAATGAATCACATTATGATGTACATTAAAAATTTCTAATAAAAAAACATGATCTGAGTCTGTGCTATCTCTAAGAGACACACAGATTGGTTGAAAATAATAGGATGGAAAAAGTATCTACTGCTATAGTATCTGTAAGTGATCAGGAATGTCTACACAAATATACAACAAAGTAGATTTTAAGACAAAAATTTTTATTAGAGACAAATAATAACCTTTCAAAATAACAAAAGGGTAAATCCATGAAGAAATTACAAACATATATGCACCTAACAATAAAGTCTTAAAAAAATGACAGGGTTGAAGGGAGAAAGGGACAACACAACAATAATAGTTGTAGACTTTGATGTCCCACTTTCAATAATGAATAGTGCAATTAGGTAGAAAAATCAACAAGGAAATAGAAGACATGCGTGACATTATAAATCAACTAGACTTAACCGAGGTATCTATAGAGCACTTCACCGAACAACAGCAGAATACAAAGTCCTCTCACAAGTTAAATATTTGGTAAAATTCATTTATAAAGTTATTTGTGTCTTGGGTTTTGCTTCTGGGGAAGTTTTAATTATGTATTTAACTCTTTTAATAGACTTAAGATCAGTCATTCTCAAATATTTGTGTGTGAGTTTTGATGATGGTATTTTTCTTGGAATTTGTCCATTTTATATAAATTTCAAATGTATTGCCATAAAATTGTTCCTGATATCTTGTTACATCTTGTTCTAATGTCTGTATTATGTTCAGTAATGTCTTTATGCTACTCAAGTTTTCAGTAAAACCGAGAAACATATGCTCAGACAGAGTTAGGATTGAAAAGTTTATTTTGAAATCACTCTGTGGAAAGCAAGAGAAAGAAGTAGGATTGGGCAGAGGGGAAGGAAGGTCTGGATGAAAAATTGCCTGGAGGAGAAGTTTCCCATTGGGTAACGAGTGGGATATTTATATTACTTTGCTTAGTCAGTGACTTTGGGCATCCCCTGAGGCAAGTGAAACCTGTGCTCAAAATCTGAGATGGTTCCCGAAGGTGTGAGCTTTTGGATAACCAGTTTCCTTTCTCCCCTCAGTACTTGGGAGTTGAACTTAGGCCCTTGTGCATGCTAGGCAAGTGCTCTACAGAGCTTCACTGCAGCCCTTTTTTCATTTTTCATTTTGAGACAGAGTCTTGTTAAGTTGTACAGGCTACCTCTGGCTTCAAACTCCTGATCCTCCTGCCTCAGTCTCCTGACTCACTTGGATTGTGTGTGGCATGGTGACCGGCAGGTAAGCATTCTTCTAACAACTACACCGTGACTTTTTTCTGAAGATAGAGAAAGTAGTACATGTGGTATCTGCCATAGTCTACCCCTTGAGAGACATGGATCCACTTCTGCATACTTTTCAGGGGGCAGTCCTCCAGGGCTCTGGAGAATTTCTCTTCCTTTGAAGGAACTTAGAAGTGAGAGGTTAGTGGGATGAGCTACAATCCTGTCATTGCTGTGGGTCTTGTGGCAGTTTCTGGTCCTCATTGTTTCCCTCTCTCTACCATCGATTCTGAATCTCTATCTCTCAGCTCTGCTTCAACTAGCATGACCCAAACATGCATTACTGAAGAGTCTGAAACCATATTCTTCTCAGGCTGGGGTTGTTGCACTTATACCTTCAGAGTAACAAAGTGGGTCACCTGAGTCCCACACATATTCATTCTGGCCCCTATTTGTTAGCCTCATCTCCTCTTGCATAACAAAGTTAACTCTCTCTGACATGATGATAATTTCTCTTGCTTGTTGAGTACTGGATATAAGGACTTCATAGTATTGAGAAGGCCACCTAACTTATAGTTCAATGAGACCCTTTAGAAGTTTGTGTACCCTTTGGGAACCAGGGCCCATAATCTTGAAAAATTTAGTTTCATAGATGGACAGTAAAAGTACACCTTATTGGAAGTGGTGATAAATGGTATCAGCCCTGCTTATATCCCTTGATTCTTGTGTTTTTTTCCTATTAGGAACATGTTAGGTTAGGTGATGTTGAGTCAGTATTTGACTCATAGAGACCCTACATACAATAGGTGAAATAATACTGTTACTGCTTCTCTGCTAGTCATAGGATTTTCAATGGCAGACTGTTTTTTTGGGAGTGGGTTGCTGGGTCCTTCTTCCAAGCCTATAGCACCTGGTGTTCCCAGGTGGTCTCCCATCTAAATACTAACTAGGCCTGACCCTGCTTAGCTTCCGAGATCTGAGAGGATCAGACACCACAGTGGTATGGCTGCAGGCATTAGGAACATAGCACCGTATAAAGGTACCTGACTCAGTTCATATATAAGGCCCTAAAGAATGGTAACTCATCTGTATAGGCTATCATCTCAAAGATGACACTACCTTTAATACAAAATAGCATTTAAGTTGAGACTTTATCTGACCATTCAATAGATAGAGCATTGGCTGTGCAGGGTTGGCAGCTTTTTGGTGCTGTAGCATGTGATAAGATCAGTAAATCCCATAATAATGGGCCCATCCGTGTACTTCTGCAATGTGTGGATACTGTGTTGTGTGGGATTCAGTGCTGGTTGGCCAATCATTTCATAAGTCCCCAGATAGTGGTGTTATCTGGGGCACTGAAGGCTAGAAAGGCAAACTCTTACCTAGAATAAGTGTCTATTCTTGTGATAGTAGACCATTGGCACTTCCAAAATGAATGGGACTCAATTTAGTCACCTTACCAGCAAATGTCCTGCTATTCTTTTCAAGGTACTTTGCACTGGTCTCTTGCTGCAGGTTGGACTTTCAGCAGCAACAGTATCTGGGTCTGCCTTGGTAAGCGCAAGCCCACGTGGGTGGACCTATGCATAGCTCCAATTTTGTTACCGTGGTCACTTGTTCATGTGTCCTTTGTGCTGGCTCTTGGGGAGAGGCACTAACAAAGACTAGCTGACATCAGCTGGCTGAGTCACTTTGTCTGCTTGTCTGTCTAGTACTTCTGCCATGGTGGATGCTCTTTGTTGTCATTGTTAGGTGCCTTCGAGTTGTGTCTGACTCATAGCGACCCTCATAGGGTTTTCAATGGCTGATTATTTTGGGATTGCCTTGGGAGTGGGTTGCCACATCCTTCTCCCATTTTTGCAGTGCTGGGAATTGAACTTGGGGCCTCAGAGACTGCAGAGAGGTGCTCTACCAATGGAGCTAAATCCCAGCCCAGATGCTCTCTGTAGGTATTAATGTATGTCTAATGTCATGTGTCCAATCATGTGCCTCTAACTCAGAAGTCCTTGTCTCTGATCTTCCAACTGTTTTCCTTCCAGGCCCCTGATCAGCCAGTCAGGCCATTCTCTTCTGCCTGCTTCCATCAGACCCCTCACTTCTCCTTCCACACAAGGGAATGTCCTGGCACCCCACCAAAAGCCCCCTCTATTTCAAACATTGGCTTTCATCATTCCTTTTCAAGGTGATCTCCTGAGTAAGGCTACAGTGGAACTTCTGAAACTTTTGACCTGTACCAAATTAGCCCATATGGACACAAAGCTCAAGTATTTTCATATCCCTTCAGCTGGTGGCACGAGATTCCTTCCTAGGGCCACAGGTATAAGCTTAGGGGTGGGTCATTGTTCAGCCAGAGTGAGTGGCATGAGGGTCTGGGCTACCTTTTTATGCAGTTTTCTTGTGCTTTTTGGCCACTCAAGATTGTTCCATGATGTATGCTTCTATCTCATGGTAGATTGTTTATGGGCCCACATCACTTTAAGACTTGGTGGACAGTACTGGTTTCAGATGAATGGTCCCAGTGTTTCTAGGTATGAAATGTGTTACTGCCTGAACCTGAAGAAGTCTACTGGAAATTGTACCTATTTCTCTGAAGTAGGAGAAATAAGATGTAAAACTTTATTTTTATTTTAGAGGGGCTATCACAGCATACCCTGACCATGGGGACCTTAATAAATTTACTGAAGTGGCAGCTGCCTATGTCTTTGGAAGCTTTTTGTCCCACCCTCGGTATCCCAAGTGTCTTAACAAAGCCTCTGGCATGGTGACCGCCTCTCACTCACCCTGCCTGAGAAGCATAATGTCTTGGATGTAATAGTTTAATGTAATATTCTATGGGACTTCTAGATGGCCCAGATCTTGTCAGACTGTGTTATGACAGAGGGTGGAAAAGTTAATATAGCCCTAAAGCAAAACTGTGAGTAAATAGTATTGCTGTTCAATGTGAATGTGAACTTTTCTGCCCCTGCTTCCTAATTGAGTTAGAAAATGGCATGTTTGCCAAGTCCATGGCCACACAGCATGTGTCCAGGTCTGTCTGAATCTGCTCTAGCAAGGGTACCATGTCTTGCAACTGTAATTAGATTTAATAATACTTGCCTGAGGTTGTAGAAGTTCACAGCCATTCCCCAGGCTCTGTCTGGTTCCTGCCAAACTGGCAAATTAGATAGAATTATGATGGGGACCATCACCTCTGAATCCTGATCTTTGAAAACATCACCAGTGTTTGCCATCACTCCTGGGACATGGCCCTGGTTTTCATTTATGATTGTAGCTGGTGGGGGAAGTTGTAGAGGTTCACATTTCTCTTTCTCCTCTTTAATCTTTTCCTATATAGGCCAAGAACTCAATTTGGGGCTTATTCCAATTGCCAACTACCAGTCCCAATTATACATTCAGGGGAAATGACCACTAGGTCAGTCTGATGACCCAGTGGAACCATAAACTTGGATTTTGTCCAGGACTCCATTGAGTCCCTGACATTCAGATACTTTCTTTTTAACAGGAGTCACAAGGACAGTTAAGCTCTATACATATTGACGTCTATTCCAAAAGTCCTTGAAATGTGAAGGTATTTCCATTTGTTGTAGACCACGTTCTGCTGCTTCAACAGAATATTGAGACTGGGTAATTCATAAAGAACAGAAGTTTATTTTGGCTTATGGTTGTGGAGGCTGAGAAGTCCACAAACATGGTGCTGTTTCTGCTCAGCATCTGGTGAGGGCTTCATGCTACTTCAGCTCATGGTGGAAAGCAGAAGGTCAAGTAGATGCACGTAGAAGGAAAAACAACAACAACAAAACAAACAAACAAACAAAAAACCACACACACACACACACACAAGGGGAAGCCTCACTGTAGAACAACCTGCCCTTGGAGTAACTGATCCAGTCCCCAAAGAGGGAGAACTCAATTGCATACAAAAGGCACTAGTGCCTCTTAATGACCTAATCACCTCTCAAAGGCTCCACCCTCAAGACTGCCACAGTGGCAAATCAGATTTCAACATTAAGTTTTAAAGAGGATGAACCATGTTCAGGGCATAGCACCCTTCCTTCAGAGTACTGTCACTAGAGTGAATAGGTCCCTTTAGGGTAGAACTAGAGGAATTGTCATAGTATATACTTGATGATGTGGTACAGCATCATACTCTAGGGACCAGGCTGCTTCATCAGTCAGTGAGTCCAGAAAACTGCTGGGATCTTAGCAGGAGACTGTGATTTTTCTTTTTATTGGAGTGAGCATCCTTAGCCTTCTGCTCATCTATTGTTGCTCCATTTTGATAAAATATATAATAGCAACTACTCTCACTGGCTGGCTGTCTCAGTTTCTCACATCTGATTTTCCATTCGTGGTACTGGTCATTTGGGATTTCTCTTTTTTCCCTCTTCATTGACATCTCCAGAAAATCTTTTCAGTTTCATTAGGCTTTTTATTAAAAGATCAGCCTTTGGCTTTTCTAATAATCTATGTTTATTTTTAATAATCTATTGTACATTTATTTTTTATTTAATAGATTCATGTCATCAGCATTATTATTTTTTCTTTATAATTTCTTAGGTTTAAATATGTTCTTCAGTTAGTCTTTGGAGATGATATGCAGATCATTTGTTTACAGAGTTTTTTTCCCCATTCTATCAGATGCATTTAAGGCTATAAATTTTCCTCTAAGTATGGAAATTATTTTCATTATCATTCAGCTCAAAATACTTCCCAGTTTCCATTGTGATTTCTTTTTCAACTGAAGGGTTATGTAGAAGCAAATTCTTAATTTCCAATTATGTTGGGATTTTCCAGTTGTCTTATTAATACTTATCTCATTTCCACTGTAGTCAGAGAATATATTCTGCATGGGTTCAGTCCCTAAATTTGTTGAAACTTGCTTTATGGGGTAGCATATTATTGACCTCAGCAAATATTTTTCTCCCTATGTCCTTAAAAATGTGTAATTTATAGTTCTGAAAACATGTTTTATGTTCTTATTAGTTATAAAATTAAGTTACTGTGCTTCCCAAACTACAATATTGGATGATGAAAAAAGAGCTTTATTTAAAAATGACAGAGCTTATTCTTAAAAAGCCTACCATCAAGTTTACATCACAATTTAGAAAACAGGTTTATGAAGGTAATAAAACAAGTTGTAATGTAACAAAAAAATGAGCATTCTATTTTTCTTATTCCAGTTGATCTCTATATCTGTTACGAATCTTAATCATCTCATTAGAGCAAACTTACACCTTACTACTGCCCACGCCATGCCTGCAGCCATAGTCCCTGGGATCCAACCTCCTTAGATCTCGGAAGCTAAGCAGGGTCGGGCCTGGTTAGTATTTGGATGGAAGATTGCCTGGGAATACTGGGTGCTTTAGGCTTGGGAGAAGGATCTGGTAGCCCATTCCCAAATACAATCAACCATTAAAACCCCTACGAATAGCAGAGAAGCACTTACAATAGTCCTGGGCATGGCACATTGTCGAGGAGTGTTTTTTACATAAGGTTGCTGTGAATTGGACCCAACTCACAAGGGCACCTAACTACAACAAACTCCCCACACTATTGGATATCTTCACTTCCTCCTGCCATGTACAATATCACTGACCTTGTCCTGTGTCCTGAGAGTCTAGCAGGTGTGGACCTCTTCCATCTGCTTCTACCAAGCACTTGGGGGAGTCCCAGCAAGAACAGAATGATGGTGGGTTAGTTTTCTCTCCCTGTTCCCTTCTTATAGGTTTCATGAAGGCTCATTTCATTCCTCAGCTGATGATCAAGGCTACTGCCAAGAAAGTCTTCTCCATATGACTTTGTCCTTTCAGGTTCTATTTGCCATTTCCTTCCTTCTCTTCTTTGGTTTTAGGTTCTTTTAGTCTTTGTTATGATTGTCTAGAGGGAGCAGCTTAATTCTCATAACTTATTAAATATCATCCTACTGTGTTACATTGATTATATTATGCTAATTGATATGGTTAGCAAGAAATAGCAAGTACTCCACATACCTTAATAGATACAACCATGTTAGAAGATAAAAAATAAGTTCTGATAAATTTCATATGCTTATCATATTGATGAAGTTCTAGGGTCCAATAGCCTCTGCATGATGCCTTTGAAGTCAGAGACGGGTGGCTATGTTTTATGTTTTTCACCACAAAGACACACAGCACTTGGTGGCCTTTTCATGTCTTTCCAGGCAACATACATCAGATTTAAGCATGCTTCTCTGACCCAGTTATTGAGTAACTCATAATAATGACAGTTTTAAGTGAGACTCAGAACAAACTAAGGCAGTCTAACAAATCAGGTCTGTGATACAAAGTGTTATAGAGCTTTCAGCGACTATAGCAACATTGATATTGGAAACATCTATAGCAAATGTTGATATGGTACAGAGCATCTGACAAGCCAGAAAAGGAGCTTCATACCTGGGATTTGTAATATGGCCTTATTCTGTGACAATTATTCTTGTCTGAAAAGCATCACTAGATCCTGGTAGGGACTGATTGTCTAGCCACGAGATACTAAGTGACTATGAGACCTAAGCTGTTCATCATGACCTTGCTGTTGTTTGATACACGGATGCACAAAATTGGCTCATGCAGCAGCATTTCATTATAAGGTATAAATGGAATGTATGTGACTAGGCCTGAGTTCTGGAAAACACAAGTAAATTGCACCATAGGTGGTGCATAATTCCCTAGAGTTTCCTCTCTTGCTTACTGCCTCTCCCTCAGCTCATAATTTTGGCTTCCTGGAGACTTCTTTAGGTCCAGTTAAAGGAGGAAGAAAAGTATGACCTGGTTTCATGATGCATCTGCAAAGTATAACAGCATCAGCTGGAAATGGATGGCTGCCACATGTCAGCTCTTCTCTGGGTATCTTTAAAAGACAGTAATGAAGGAAGAGGTTTCGGGGGACAGAATCTTAGGCAGAACATCTGGCTGTCCAAGTCATGGTCTGAGTTGCAGATCTACACTAACTCATGAGTAGTGGCTAATTTGTTGATAAGTTTCTTGGGGGAAAGAACAAGACCTGAATATTGGGGACAAAGAAGTCTATAAGGGAGGCATGAATCTGGACCCCCCCAGGGATAGGTAAAGAGAGTGAAGATATTTATATTCTACATAAATCACTGCCTGAGGGTGTCCATTGTAAAGGAAGCTCTTCTTAATCAGATGGATCAGAAAGAGAATCTTGTAGGCACCAATCATCCTCATTCCATAGATGCTTTGGAGCTTGCTCAATGGTTCCCATAAACAAAATAGGTAAGGCAGTAGGGGTGGAGCCTGTCCCTGGTCTCAACATCGTGGATGCTAGCCTCAGTAACCCTAGCCTGGCAGAGCCAATGTTGAAAATATGTAACTTGTCAAGATCAGAGGCCAACTCAACCCCTAGAACTAGAAATATACCTGTTAAAATGCTGATTTCATTTCATCCTCCATCCCTGGATAGGGTAATCATTTGTTCTAACAGTGACAGAAAAATACTCCAAGTATGAATTTGCCTTCCCTGTTCATACATTCTGGTAGTATCAATGTGCTTGGTACAAAATTAAAGAATGCTTTCCTCCCACCGTGGTATCTGACACCCATTTCTTCTGACCAATGAATTCAATAGCAAAGGAAGTAGTCTTGGACACATATCGAGGGTGTTCACTGACATAACTAATTTCTCCACTACACAGAAGCAACTAGCTTGAGAGAATTGTTATTAAAGCCTCATTTATGGTACTATCTTCAACTCCCTGGGTGACTGGAGTACTGAGTTACAGGGGATATGAAAACTCATGTAAACTCATAGCTAAACCACATAACCAGAATGCATCCATCTGAGTGGAAACAAAAATTGGCGTTCACACTATTATAACCAGTCACTCATTTGAAAACATTTGCTTCTTGTCCTGGTAACCTTAGGATTGGTGGCTCTGGAGGAACTAGTACAGTAGGAGTAGTGTTTCCTTCGAGTATAGTGATGATTCTCAGGACTTGTGGGCTGAGATATCCCTCTCACCATTTCAGACAGGAAGAATAGGGGGTCCTTCTCCTGGACAGGAAGATTGACCCTGATTACTATGGGAAATTGGCTTTCTGCCACATAGTGGGTCACGTTTAGAATCCAGGATATTTGCTGAGATGACTTCCAATTTCTCCTTGCCCAATAATCTTGGTCAATGGAGAATTGTGATCACCTGATAAAGCAAGACCTCCTGAGACTCAGATCCCACGGAATGAAGGCTTAGTCAGGGTTGACATATTCATGAGATATTGGTAGAATGTAAGAGAAACATAGAAAAAGTGGTGGAATAAGGTGGCTATGATCACCAATATAGACATGTAGCCAGTGAAGAGTAGGGGAGTGCAGTATGGTCTAAGGCAGTGGATTGTTTCTTTTTTTCACTTTGCCCCCAACTCCAGATACTACAATGTATAGGAGGCTGGTTGTGACTAATATTTAAAGATTACATGAAAGTGAATTAATTCCACCATGCAATGAGTTGGTAAGGGGTGAGGTTTGCATATCTCCTGGTTTGAGGCAAAAACCAAAAACCTTCTAACAATATAGCAGAGAAGGGTAGCTGCTGAGGTTCCAAGCCAGAGGACTGATATTTTAAATTTTATTAAATGCCTATGATATGCCAAACACAATAATCTGTGTCAGAGATGCAAAGGTTAAAGAAAATGTTCCTTCTCCACAAATCCAGCATTTGGGAAATCTGAAGAAAAGGGAAATTTACTAATAATACTATGACTTAGCATTTTAGTGTATTTATTTTTTCTTTCTCCTAAAAACCTGTAATAGTTTATGCAATACCATAAAGTCAACATATATGCTACTTTTCTCCATTGTGCTAGATATCTTCATTCTCTCTCTCTCAACCTATTTACACCATTTTCCATCTGTTTTATATCCTTGAGCAGCAGATATGTATTTGGTGATGTCAAAAGGCTCTTCTGCCCTCCAGCGTCGCTAGTAAGAGACCTGGCAAGTTATTGGAGAGAAAATGAATAGTAGTACTTGGATAGTTATCCTGCTGGATTCTTCCATTTGGGGTAGCTTTGGGGTGACTGTATCCCCAAGGAAATCACAGCTCCAACCAAGGTGGATCTCTCATACAGCACTCTTTCAAAGTTCTGGCAGTTGCTTTATTCCTTTGTCTTACTAGGCTTAAACCTAGTGATTACTGCTCTTTTACAAGCTCCAGGGTTGAGCCCTATCTTAGAAGTCTTCCTGTATTCTGCCCACTTTTTATAAATAGTTTCTGTGTTAGTCCATTTTTCATCACTGTGATAACATACCTGAGAAGGCAAATGAAGGGAGGAAGGATTTACTCTGGCTCGTGACTTCAGAGGTTTCAGTCCGTGTTTGGCTGGTTCCATTGTTATGGGCCTGTGGTAAGGCAGAACATCATGGCAGCAGAAGCACGTGACAGAGGACGTTATTCACCTCACAGAAGCCAAGAAGTGGAGAAAACAGGAAAGGGAGAAGGGGCCAGGGAGAAGACAAACTCTTCAAAGGCATGTCATCAGTGACGTGATTCCCCCAACCAGGGCCACCTCCTAGTTCCCACTACCCCCCAATAATGCCATCACATCATGACTCCATCATAGGTTAATCCATTGTGGAAGTCAGAGCCTCCATGGTACAATAACTTGCCAATGATTGGACCCACCGGCTGGGAACCAAGCCTTCGACCCGTGAGCCTTTTGGGGGACATTTTACATCCAAACCATGACAGTTTCTTTCCTAAACCTTTATCAAATTACAGTGATACCTCAGCACTTGAACTACTCTGTGCTTGAACATTTCGGTCCTCCACCAATATTTTTGAGAGAATTCTGGTTTGGTGCTCAACAACTTGCTTGGCACTCAGCTACCATGGGAAAGCCTGTAGGAGATGCCACACTCGCCCGTAATGCTTCTAGGTGAAACAAAGGGGAAGCATCACTTTGTACATTGATTTCAAGTAGTAAAGACCTATCCCTATGTCTACCATGCAGTTATCATGGCACCCAAGAAATTTTCTAGCACTAAAAGTGAAGGAAAGAGGGAAACAGTAAGAACAACAATTGAATTCTGAAAAGAACTTATTGCTAACTGTGAGTGGCAAACATGGCATGTTGTTGTTGTTGTTAGGTGCCGTCGAGTTGATATCCGACTCATAGCGACCCTCTGTATGATAGGGGAACACTATTGTCAGTGCTTCTGTGCTGTTCATAGGGTTTTCAATGGCAGATTGATTTTTGGGAGTGGGTTGCCAGGTCCTTCTCCCAAGCCTACAGCACCTGGTGTTCCCAGGCAGTCTCCCATCCAGGTACTAACCAGGCCGGACCCTGCTTAGCTTCCGAGATCTGACGGGATCAGATGCCACGGGGCTATGGCTGCAGGCACAAACATGGCATAAGTGTTAGTTATTCAGAATGTTACTAGGACCAATAAATATATTTAGTACCTTTATTTCTTATGGGAAAAGAGTCCTTGGAATTTGAATTGATCAGCATTCCACCAGCCTTCCAGAAGGGATTTTGGTTGAGTACCAAGGTACCACTGTGTTCTAACTTGAATTCATCATCTGTTTCCTTCCACAGTCCTCCTAACACAGTATAAAGTATAGATGAATGCATCATAATAGACTCAACTTCTTCAATCCTATTAATGTCACTTATATTTACTATTTTAATAACTACTCCCTGTCCTTCAGTTTTACCTCCCATTCTTAGCATTTAAAATAGTTTTAGCTTAGATCCCCCAAAATGAAAGTGTATCTTTTCCAGTGTCTCAGTACAAATTATTAAGATGCTTTGTAAAAGTATTACACAAATAAATGCATACTATTTCTGCAATAGATAAATGTGACATATTCTTCTATATCTTTATCAGCATTGAAGTCTTATTTTAAAATAATGTTTTGCTAATTTTATGTTTTTTCAAAATTCACTATTTTTAAAACTTACCATTCTCTAAACTACTAGGAAGCTTAGATCTTTTCCTACATCTTTGTTTATCAGATGTATTTTTCTCATGTGAATTTTCTGTATCTTTGCCCATTTATCAGTCTAGGTCTTATTATTCTTTTATGTTGATTGACTTCAAGCATTTATAGAAAAAGTTAAGACTTTGTTCATACTTTATACAACTACTATTTCAAGTTGATTTTAGCTTCCCTATGTCTCAATGTTCAAATTTTAAAAATAAATTTGTGAGTCTTTGAATCTGTTTTATTCTGTTGCTTTGGCTAAGCTTAGAAACTTCTTACTCCCCTGGAGATTAAATTCTTATTCACTTCTCTTTTTCTCTAGTTTTTCTAAGATTTGATGTTTTTTATATTTAATTCTTTAACCAATCTGGAATTGATTTCTCTGCATGATGTGAAGTAAGGGCCTAAAATCGATGTTTTTCTTCCTAAATTGCTACCCAGAAGTCCCAGTACCATTTGTTGAATAATCGTTCCTTTTGTTATTGATGTGTGATGTCTCCTTTATCATATATTAAATACTCATACATATTGGAATATGCTTCGTGGCCATCCATTTTGTACCATTTATTTGTCTGTCTATTCCTATGCCAGGATCAAACTGTCAAAAGAGATTTTTTCAGATATGTTTGTAATAAGAAGACACACAAGGAAGAGACAAACCAACAATTTGAGGCAAATCATAAATTTGTTAGCAACCAAGAAAAAAACCATATTCTTTGGTTTTTCAGTTTTCCTATTTTCTTTCAAGGTAGTATCTCATTAAAAAAAGAAAAGAGAGTATTAGAAATTAGCAATGGGTAAAAAGTTGTTTAAAAAAGAATAAAAAATGTCATTTACCTTTTTAAGGTAAGCATAAGTCTTCGGGTCTCAATAACTGATATGTGTCTTCTCTGGTCCAGGAGTCTGCAACCATAGCACCCGGGCATCTGATTCTACCAATCTTAGAAGCTAAGCTGGGTTGGCCTGGTTAATCCTAGGATGGGAGACCACCTGGGAATACCAGGTGCTGAAGCCTATGGGGAACGACTCGGTAACCTAGTCCCAAAACAATCTGCCACTGAAAACTCTATGAATAGTAGAGAGGCACTGACATAGTGCTGACCATGGCACAGTGTCAGGGAGTGTTTCATTCTGTTGTATGTAGGGTCACTATGAGTTGGACCTGACTTGATGGCACCTAACAACAACAAAAACATGGTCCAGGAATTGTGCCTGAACCTTAAATGCATGATCTTATTTAATCCTCATAGTTCCTTTTTTGGATACATGTTGTTATCCCACTTATCATGTCCTCAGAATATCTCAGGTCTCTGCACCCTGGCCAGGATTCAATAGACTTGCAATAATAAAAAAAGAATGCACTATTTCTTTGGCATCATCCCTGTTGAAATGTAAGAACTATCATAGTACTCTTCACATTCTTCACAAGTAAGGCAGTGAACCCACAGTGAACAGTATGTTCTGTAATTAGTTCTTTCATCACCATGTGGCATCTTACAATTGACCTCCTCTCCTACTTCAGAAATCTGTGATCATGCTTCACCAAAACACTATAATTTCTGTGGAAAGTAGCCAACATCCATCCCAAGGCTGTTGATGACCAGTGTTGAGGAGAATGGGGTCTCCCATCCTAGGATTAACCAGGCCAACCGAGCTTAGCTTCTAAGATTGGTGGAATCAGATGCCCGGGTGCTATGGTTGCAGACTCCTGGGCCATAGGGGGAATGCAGATGAGGAAATGTCTTAAAGACTGTTTCCGCTGCTATAATAAAAAATAATCAAGACTGGGTAATTTATAAGAACAATTATTTCCCACAGTTCTGGAGGCTGGAAGTCCATGATCAAAGTACCAGCAGGTTCAGTCTCTGGTGAGGACTACTCTCTACTTGCAAGACAATGCCTTAGTGGTATGTCCTCACTTGGAGGAAGGCAAAAGGGCAGAAGGAAAAATATTGTGTTATCATACAGCACAAAAGATGGAAGAGTTGAACTCACCCACTCCAGCCATTTTATAAGCTACTAATACCACCACTGAGTATAGAATCCACATGTTCTATTCACCCCATAAAGGGCTTAATTCATAATACTCTCACACTGGGGATTAATTTTTAATATGGATTTTGGATGGGACAAAAATACTCAAGCCATAGCATTTTACTCCTGTCCCCCCTAATTCATGTCCTTCATGTTCAAAATTTACCCACTCCATCCTAATAGCTTCCCAAATCATAATTCATTCCAGCCTCAACTTTAAAATCTAGGCCCAGTGTTTCATTTAACATCTAAGTCAACCATGGGTGAAACTCAAGTACAGTGAACTCTGAGGAAAATTCCCTTTCCAACTGTGAGCCTGTGGCATCAAATAACTTATGTACTGCCAAAATACAATTGTGGGTGTGGAGAAGAGGATGTGCTCTGCCTTGAGTTACTTTATGTTGTACAGAATAGCAGCTTTGGGGCTTCACTTTGCCCTGAGTTATTCCATTTTATACAGCAGCACTTTGCCTTGGGCTACTCCATTTTGAGTATAGGGGCTAAGGCAAAGTGACTTTGCATCTTGTTTGTATAAGTAGAAAACTAACATGTGACCAGCACAACCTGAGGCACAAAGTAATAAGTCACTGATTTGTGCCAATAAAAAATTACCATCTGTGAACTTTAATTAAATTAGGGGCATACAGGCACATGGACTTATCAAGACCATATTAGAGAAATGAGATGTGTGAGCTTATCAAACACAGCAGAACAATGAATAATGCAACCCCATCACCTGAAACATGTGAAAAAGGGGCATCAAGCACCATAGCACAGTGACAACACTGACCTATCACCTTATCATCGATCACGGCCTTTGCCCCAGAGATTCATTGTGGGGATGAACTACTGACTGTCCCCAGACTTCAGCTCAGTGCAGTTCCTCCTGCTACTTTGATGCTCTCACTTTAGAACTGTTGACGTCCAGGCTTTTCCTTTTATAGCTCTGCACCTTGACATCTCTGTGATTGGGTTTGGTCTAATGTTGTTGTTGTTGTTGTTGTTGTTAGGTGGCATTCAGTCGGTATCTGACTCATAGTGACTCTACGTACAACAGGCAGAACACTATTGTTAGTGCTTCCCTACTAGTCATAGGTTTTTCAATGGCTGATTCTTTTTTGGGAGTGGGTTGCCAGGTCTTTCTCCCAAGCCTGCAGTATCTGGTGTTCATCTAGTCTCCCATCTAAGTACTAACCAGATCCGACTCTGCTCAGCTTCTGAGATCTGATGGGATCGGAAGCTATGGCTGCAGGATTGACCTAATAGTGGGATTTTTATATCTGAACTGGAAGAATTCTGAGAAAGTAGTTGGCTTAACCTTTTACCAAGGCAAGAATCCTTTTATAGCATCTTGGACAGGGTGTCAGCCAACCTCTGGATAAACACCTCTAGTCACAGAAGATAAAGGGGAACAAGGCAATTCTGATGATTAGAAACATTTTCGTCTGATTGAACTGGATTCTGCTGTATTATAAGGATTTTTCATGTTGCAAGAAACAGAAAGCACAGCTGAAGATGCTATTAAAAATAATGAGAATTGATCAACTCAGTAATTGAGAGGTTCAATGGTAGGGCAAGATTCAGGTACAATTGGGGTCAGATATTCATAGTGTCCTCAGGGTTCTGACCTCACTGCTCAGCACTTCCTTATACTGGAAGCACATACTCCATGCATCAGCATTCTCTTGGTCTGCTTTTTCTCTGTATTAGAAGATGGAAAGAGGAATTTTAGGGCTTTCTAGCTACACACTGCTATAACCAAGGTAGAAAAAAGAAATTTTATTTCAGCTGACCAGGCTGGAGTAAGTCATGGGGCTTATTCTGACTGGATAGCATTATTATTGTTGTTATGTGCCAAGTCCATGTCTGACTCGCAGTGACCCTATATACAACAGGGGAAACACTATTGTCAGTGCTTCTCTGCTATTCATAGGGTTTTCAATGGTTAATTGGTTTTTGGGAGTGGGTTGCTGGGTCCTTCTCAAACCTACAGCACCTGGTGTTCCCAGGCAGTCTCCCATCCGAGTACTAACCAGGCCTGACCCTGCTTAGCTTCTGAGATCTGATGGGATCAGACACCACAGTGGTGTGGCTGCAGGCTAGATAGGATTAAGACCTAATAATTCATGAGGCCAAGACGATAAAACATGGCAATTGATCTAGCCTAAGCCAAGAGCTCCAAGATCATTGTTATAAGAGGAGTGGAATGGGGTGGAAGTGTATGGATATATTATTTGTAAGAAACATGTAACAAACACTCCTGACCATTCTACAGTTCTTCCAGCCTTCCAACAGAAACCAGATTTGACTTATGTGTCTGCTCGCCTGCCATGCAGTCCATGTGACTCAAAGGAAGCCATTTCATTCCTGGGTAAATTCCATGAGTAAGTCTTGATTAGCCCCATTTAATCAACACATGGAACTTCCTTGGTGATTGTGATTGATCTGAGGGTAAGCCATAAACTCAACTGAACCAATAAAACAGAAGGGAAAGATTATATTCTGTGCTTAGGGAAGAGGCTTTCCTCTTTCTTTGATAAAGAATATAGCAAAGTGTATATTCCTGTCACCAGCAGTCATTGTATGACTATAATGGTGTCAATCTTAGAACAAAGGTATTTCTATTGTCAGAAGAATGGAATGGAAAGCATCTGTTTATTGATGATATTTTTAAGCTCCTAGTTTTCCATGCTTGGACCTACTCACAGCTCCCATGCTAATTACATTTTGTGGCTATGACCAAAATACCTGAGATAAACAACTTAAGGGGGAAAGGATTTATTTTGGCTCAAGATTTCAGGGGATTCAGTCCATGGTTACTTAGTCCCATGCCCTTGGGCAGAACATCATGGCAGTGGGAGAATATGGGGAAGTAACTTCTTTACCTTATTGGGGACCGGAAGTAAAGAGAAGAAGAGGCCAGGGGCAAGATACCCCCAAAGATTCCCCCAGTGACCTCCTCCTTCCATCTAGGTCCCACGTCTTAACAGTTTTCAGAGCCTCTCCAAATAGCACCACCAACAAGGGACCAAGCCCCCAACAGATGAGCATTTTTGGGGAACACATCATATCCAAATCATAACAACTCCCTTCTCCCAGCTTTGTGAGATGATGATATCTAAGTGGACTTGTGTTTAGCTCAGCTGGTAAAGCGCTGCTCTGCACTCTCTGAGACCCTGTGTTCCATCCCCAGCACTGCAAAAATGGGAGAAAGATGTAGCAATCCATTTCCAAAGCAATCCCCAAACAATTAGCCATTGAAAACCCTACAAATAGCAAAGAAGTGCTGACATAGTGATGGGCATTGCACAGTGTCGTTGATTCTTTTGTTCTGTTGTACACAGGGTCACCATATGATGACACTTAACAACAACAACAACAAACCATTGTTTAATCCTTGCTGAACTGGGATTCTGCTTCTTGAGGTCAAAATTTTCTTCAATGATGCAGGTAGACTGGAGGATGGAGAGGCAAGCAACAGGCAAATGCAGCCTCATGGAATTCTTCTGCCATCTACCTTTTTTTTTCTTTTTTGCTACTATGAGGCTTAACCCAAGGCCTCACATATACTTTGCAAGTGCTCTGCCATCAAACTGCAGCCCCAGCCCTTTTAAAAAATGTTTTATCTTGAGTCAGGGACTTGCTAAGTTATGCATGATGCCTCTGGCTTCAAATCTGCAATTCTTCTGCTTTTGCATCCCAAGTTGCTGGAATTACAGGCATGTACCACTATGCCTGCCTGCAGCCATACCACTGTGGCATCCAATCTCCTCAGATCTTATAAGCTAAGCAGGGTTGGGCCTGGTTAGTACTTGGATGGGAGATGGCCTGGGAACACCAGATAATGTAGGCTTGGGAGAAGGACCTGGCAACCCATTCCGACAAAACAGTCATTGAAAACCCTATGAATAGCAGAGAAGCATGACAATAGTGTTTTGTCTGTTGTATATAGGATCGCTATGAGTTGGACACAGACTTGATAGCACCTAACAACAACAACAGCAACAACTGTGTCCAGCTCATTGGCTCTGTTTCTACCACTCAAAAAATGGAAGGATGGGTGCCTTTGTGCATGGTATGATGCTGTAGGACAGCTGGTATGCTTCTCTTAGAATTGTATGTTCTGGGCAATTATTCCCAGGTCCTTTGATATGACATGGCATCCAGCCCCTGCATCTTCTTAGTAATTCTCCTCTACAAATAAAATGAAACTTGCAGCATTGTAAGTTTCATTTCCAAATGCTGTCCAACCCCCTCCACGTACAATGAGGATATTATGTCCCATAATGTATAACTCTGCTTGGAATAACAGGAAGAAAACTGGAGTAGGTGTGGTTATAATAGCTTCAAGTCCAGGATCCACCAACTTGAAGCAAGTCTTTTAGCCACATTGACCTTCAGCTTTCTTCTCGAAAAAATGAGGGTAATAATTCTTGTTTACCTTAAAGCATTGCTATGTAAATCAGATGAAATAATAAATGTAAAAATTCTCCCCAAATCAGGAAACTAACAAATATAAGAAATGATGATTAATGCATCTTAAGGTAGTGTCAGCTCCCTGCAGCAGTGTTATTATACGGTTTAATTATACTCTGCCTTGTTTCAGTAAAAATTTCAGGCATCTTACAAGAGGACATTAAAAAAAAGACAAGATAGCATAAATTAGCAACAAAAGTTCTTTCAAAAATAAAAGGAAAGCAGTGCAGGCAGACATAGTAAAGTTCGCCCAGCGTAGGCACTCAGTGAACATTTTTCAATGAATATTTGAGTTGATCAAAAATTTTCCTCTGAGCTTTCTAAAAGCCAATGTGGTTCCTGAAATTGTGTCCAATTCCCATGAAATATAAATATAACCTCTCTGGAGGTGCTGTTCTGGATTTTGTAGCTGAGGAGACACATTATCATCACATTTACACTAGTACCTCAAAAGTCACATCTACATAATTCACATTAGCATATTAAGGACTTTAAACTTCTAAGATGTGGCTCTGCACACCCAGACCCATCTATGAAACCCCTCCCAGGCTACCTCCTTGTGCAAAGGACCATATACACCCTTGCCCCAATGGAGTATCTTTGACGGTTACTATTCTGAGTCCTGAGACCCCAAATGTCCAATGGTTCAGAAGGAAGAAGAAGTCTTCTTTCCACCCAGATCAAGACTTACCTTCTGGGTCCTTGCTTTCTACCCCAAGATCTGCCTCTTCTCTTCAGATTAAAAATCAAATATGAGATGTGATACAGTGAATGTTTAAATTAGAAAACTGATCACGGATAAAGACAGTATCATTAATCCCCCTCAAAACACTCCCTCTGGCTTTGAGCACACTTGTCTCATCGTTCTTGCCATTTTCTGAAACAGTTCTGGAAGTCCACTTTCATGAACGTCTTTAGTTGTGCTGTTGTGGTTGTCTCTATGTCCTGGACCAGTTCAAAACATTTACCTTTCCTGGTTATTTTGGCTTTAGGGAACAGCCAGAAGTTGCACTGTGCCAGATCCATTGGATGAGGTGGATGAGGACACACTATAATGTTTTTATTTGACAGAAACTGCTTTACCAAGAGTGAGGTGTGACACAGAACCTTGTCATAGTGGAGGATGAAACTAAAGACACTTATGAAGAAGGACTTCCAGAATTGCTTCAGAAAGTGGCAAGAATGATAGGATAAGTGTATTTAAATCTGGGGGGGGAGGATTTTGAAGAGGAATAATGGCAATATGTCTTTTACTGTAATTTTAAAAAATTCAGACATTCGCCACTTTTTTTTTTTTTTTTTTTTTTTTTTTTTTTTTTACCACAGCATGTAGCCTCCCTTTAGGGAAACCCAATCCCAGCCAGAGAGATGTGACTTCACTCTCTGGTGCCAACGGGATAACTATATCAACATGCAAAATTGCAACCTTAGCCCAGCTGCCTAGAGTAATTATTCCGTCCTAAGTAATGTCCTCCTGTGTTCATGCTGAACTTTGCTTTTCTAAGCTGGCTAGCATGCTTCCTTCTGTCTGAGGGGACTACCAGACTTGATCCTCCAAAAGGCAGACTTGTTGAACAAAAGCATGTATAAGTGATGCACAGGATTCAAAGTCACCCTCTGGGCTGCATTCATATTAACAAAATGTTTATATCCATCAAAATGGCTGGTAATTAATTATTTTATGCAAGTTTCACTTGATTGTCAAGGAAATGCTGTAGGTAAAAGAATATTTAAGGAAATAAGAGTAGAGTACATGGAAACCTTTCCAGGTTAATAGATCTAGTGAGCAGATGTCTATAGGTTTGGATTCCAATTTGTTTAATTGTAAATTCTAATAGTCTGGCATTACTGCAGTTTGTTACTGTTGTTGTTAGGTGCTGTTGAGTCAGGTCCAACCCTATGTACAACAGAACAAAACACTCCTTGACACTGTGCCATGCCCTGCACTATTATCAGTGCTTTTCTGCTATGCAGGGGGTTTTCAATGGTGGATTGACAGGCCTTTTCCCTAGCCTGCAGTACCTGGTATTTCCAGGTGGTCTGCCATCCAAGGACTAACCAAGCTGACCCTGTTTAGCTGCTGAGATCAGGCAGGATTGGATGCTAGGGTCCTCTGGCTATAGACTTACTGCAGCTATTAAAGTCTTAATGACCAAAAGAAGAGATGAATTAATTCCATAAACTTCCACTGAACTCATGCTGTGTGTGCTAAGCCTTGTATTTGGGCCCTCTGCCCTGTTACTTATCTTTCATTAATGTATTAATTAATTTTCCCAATAAAATCTTTATTCTCTATTTCAAGCAGAGTGGAACTGCTTACCTGAATGTCTCCTTCAGGGATAGTAGCTGAGACTTGGTACCAAAATGACAGATGCCCCATGAACACATTAAAAAGAAGGAGCACAGTACTGGTCCTTCCTCTCTCCCTCATGGGGTCCCACTTACTTTATGTATTATTGCACTTTTAATTAGCCTGGGCAATTCTTTCCAAAGCCTCTCACAACTGGTGCCAGCTCTGGGAATTACTGTGATTTGTTTTGTCTTGGGTCATTCTGTTATCTGCACTTAGGGGGCCTCTGATTTCCCTACCAGGTAAAGCAACAGCATCTGCCGCTGCTTTCCTGGGGTTGACAGTGACCCTTGCTCAAGTCTGGCACTGATATGCTCACAGAGGGGGCTATTATCTTAGCTTCCTGGCCCCAGTGAGTGAGTCAGAGAGAGAGGACAGATCCCTGGAGACCCAAAAGAGTATGCGTGTAGATGTGTTTGTTGGAGGTGTGCAGTGGAGAGAGTAAATTCACCAGTTAGCTGGAAATGAATACAAATCAGTCCTCATTTGTATTCATTTATTCCACAAGCAAGCGGGTTTGAAAGACTGCACAGTGTAGCACAGTCCAGATGAGGACAAGAAAGCCTGCACTCTGCTATTGACCATGTTACTAACTTCTAATTGAAACTTGGGCACATTATTTGTTGTTGGAGCCTCACAATCTCTATCCACGAGGGCTCATCAATAACTGCAGGCATGTGGAACAGTGGTCTTCTTCAGGCTGCTTCTTCAACCTCAGATCCATCACTTCCTAGTTGTGTTACGCTAAACGTGTTACTTAAGCTTCTATGTCTCAGCTTCCTCATGTAGACGATGGGAATAAGGATCAAACAGTTGCCCCTCAAACCCACATGTTCCACATCTGTGGATTCCATTAACTGTGCATGGAAAATATTTTTAAAAACCTGTCTATGCACTGAACGCATATAGACTTTTTTCCTTGTCATTGTCCCTAAAAAATACAGTATGACAAATATTTACATAGCATTTACATTGTCTTGGATATTAATAATAATATAGAGAAGGTTGAAAATATGCAGCAGGATATGTGTACATCTTATGTAAATATATCATTTAATATATAGGACTTGAGCATCTGTGGGTTTTGGTATTGGGGTCTTGGAGCCAATCGTCTGTGGATACTGAGGTACTACTGTATCCATTTCAGAACACCATTGTGGACATTGAACAAAGTAGAGTATGGAAAGTGTTTAATGCAGAACACAGTGAGCAGTAAAACATTAGCTCTTCTTGTCAATATTATTCTCTTATAGAGTGTCATAAGTAGAAAATAAGACTTTAAACACATTCCCATTTGATATAACCTCATGAAGTAATTGTAATTATATATGAACAATAAAAAATACATTATAGATTTAAAGGATCATTGGTATTGAACACCGTCCCTGTACCCAACAATATTCTAAGATAATAGAAACATACATCTTTGGCCTAATAGGATTTCAGAGGTGGTCTGATAGTATTCTCTTGTTTTATAGTTGCAAACACTGAGGTACGGTGAGACTGAGTTACTTGCCAATATCTAGAGTTACTTAGGGACAGATTGGAACTGGAAGTCAGATATCATGAGGCATAAGATGGTTTTATTTCATTCTGTTGCATTTTACATAGGAAGAAGCCAAAGTCACAGGGATTGAATGAATTGCCCACAGCCAAATAGGTAAGGAGCGATAGATGTAGGACTATTTATAAAAACTCATGTATATGGTGCATTTTGTATATGTTTATCACTGCTCTCATTGCTTTGTATGTACCTTATCATTTGATCTTCCCAACAGCCCTTAGAGTTATTATTAGAATGCCCATTTTTCAGATGTGGGAACGGAAGGTCTGAGAGGTCCAATAAATTATCTGAGGATGCACAGGAGGCACCAGGATTAAAACACAGACCTTCCAGCATCGGAGTCTGCACACTTGGGCACTTTATGTGTTCTGAGTTTTTCAACCTGATCCTTCTGTTTTTCTTCCTTCTCAGGCATCAATGAGTATGAGCTGTAGTCAGGGAAATAAGGTCTGATGACAAGGAACACCATCAGTAGCAGCACACTGGGCAAGGAGAGAGCCTATTTCTAATGCAGAGAAGGCGCCTGAGGCTGGCAGGGGAGCTGATATTTATTTCGAACATGCTACTTTTAAGTTGTGGTCTTACTAGACTCTGTCTGATAATACAAACTTGTCTTGACTCACGTCTTTTAGCAGAAGAGAAGACAAACTGCCTCTGAGGCTGCTCTGAAGAGGGGAGTCCAGAGTGACCATATAACTGGAGCTCCCAGGTCTGAGTGGTTGTAAGGAGAAGGTGGATTCCTCTGAAGCACATAGTGGAGACTGTCGACTGTCCATCCTCCACTTGGCCACCCAGGTGATGTAGGGAATGCGCCCAGGAGAGAGCTGTAATCAAAACATCCAAACTTAGTTCCAAGCAACAACATAAAGTAAGAACTCAGGATATGGAATAGGGCTGTTTCACTTTCTAATCCAAACAACACCATCCTGCTTCTCAGTAGTTCAAGCAATGCAAATCCGTTCACCTCTTATGCCTCGGTTTCCTCACATGTAAAGTGGGAAGAATACTAGTGGCTCACTCATAGGGTGGGTTATTAGGGATTGATTGTTACTGTCTCCCTCAGTCCCAATTCATACCTACTCACAGTCTGATGGTATTTGGAAAAGGAGCCTTAGGGACATAATTAGGGTTAGATGAAATCATGAAGGTGGAGCCCTCATGAGGAGATTTTTGTTGTTGTGAGGTGCCGTCAAGTTGGTATCCGACTCATAGCAACCCTACACAGAACAGGCAAAACACTATTGTCAGTGCTTCTCTGCTGTTTATAGGGTTTTCAATGGTGGATTGATTTGTGGGAGTGGCTTGCTGGGTCGTTCTCCTATGATGAGATTAGTGCCTTTATAAGAGACACTAGAGAAAGAGTGCGCTTTCTCTCTCTCGCTCTCTTGCTCTCTCTCTCCCCCCACCCCCGTCTCCACACATACACGGAAGAAAGTGTATGTAATTGCACAATCAGAAGGTAACTGTCTCTAAGCCAAGAAAATAGCCCTTACCAGGAACCAAATAGTTCTGCACTTTAATCTTGGACTTCCTTGTTTTCAAATTGTGAAGAAATAAATTTCTATTGTTTAAGTCACACAGTCTGGTATTTCATTATGGAAACCCAAGCAGACCAAGGTAATGGTTGTGCAAATTACATAATATGATCCATGCATTCACCCCAGTCCTTGAGGTATGTGTGTGTATGCTTTGCTCTGTCATATATGTGTGTGTGTGTGTATGTGAGAGAGAGAGAGATATCTACATACATGAGATTTATGATATATACACATATATGTGTGCACATATGTACATATTATACAGATATACACACACGGGGAGCTTTGGCTAAATTATCACTAACAAACCGAAGCATGTGATCAGTTCTAGCACCTGCTGTTACAGTGTTGCTTTAGGTGCCATCGAGTTGGATCTGATTCTTAGTGACCCTATGTACAACAGAATGCAACGGTGATAGACACTGTGCTATGCCCAGCACTATTGTCAGTGCTTCTCTGCTATTCATAGAGTTTTCAATGGTTGATTGTTTCAGGAGTGGGCTGCTAGGTCCTTCTCCCAAGCCTGCAGCATGTGGTGTTCCCAGGTGGTCTCCTATCCGAGTACTAACCAGGCCTGACCCTGCTTAGCTTCTGAGATCAGACGGATCTGATGCCATATGGACTACAGGGATGCATTCCACTGGAGGTGGATATTACCTTGCCCTTTGCCTCTGCATCCTGGAAAAACCACTGCTGGAGAAGCCTTGGCATTCCAGAAGCAATAGTCAGGCTCAGTGGATGATGTAAGCCCAGATTTTAATGTATAAAGAAGCAGCAGATATTAGGGACCCCCTGCTGACTGGGTTCTCTAGCTCTCTGGGAAGGATTTGGAGCAGAATTGCTTCCTTTTGTGCTGATTAAGCATTCTTGCACCACTCAGGGGCAAGGAGAAGGGCCTCAGTAGGAAATTCTGGGCTTCTTGGTAATCCAGGCACAGGAGAAGCTTGAGAAATTAATTGCCCTATTAAAAGAGAAATGCCTTTATTTGTTCTTCCACTAGTCACATGAAATAATAGCAAGGACATTTAATGAGCACTTATGATGCTCCAGGCACAACAGCAAGTAATTTACATAACTCATTGCCTTTAATCTCGGCAGTGCAAAGGGGTGGAGTGTATTATCTAAAGTTTACACACAAGGTGAGTGAGCCCCAATGAGGGAAATCAGTTGTCTAAGGTCACAAGCCTGCAGCCATAGCCCTGTTGCATCTGATCCTGTCAGACCTCAGAAGCTAAGCAGGGTCCGGCCTGGTTAGTACTTGGATGGGAGACTGCCTGGGAACACCAGGTGCTGTAGGCTTGGGAGAAGGACCTGGCAACCC
>VMDO01008405.1:0-60671 GCA_007922755.1 Pedetes capensis
AAAAAAAAAAAAAAAAAAAAAAAAACCCACTGCTGTACACAAGGAAGCAAGGAGACCCAACTCATATTTTCCTATTAGCAGCCATTCTTTAACCACCACTTTTGGCAACCTTGTAGATAATGAAGAAAGACAAAGCACTGGAACAATAAAATACATCACATCCACAGGATTATAATCTTAGTCTGGTCACATCTAAGACCAACGGAAGATTCTGTAATGCTTAATACAAATTACATCTTATTCTGTTTCCCTAGCTAAAAAGACTGAAACATTAGTGAATGGCTAATGTTTCAAATTATCATCTATTAACTGTCAAGCACTATATGAGCCACTTTACTGGACAGCTTACTCAATGTCTATAGTAACCACACAAAGTAGGTACTACTATAACCACCACACTGTATAGATAAAGAAACTGAGGTACAAGGGATACCTACATCACAATCAAGAAAAGGCAGAGGTGGGACTCAAATACACATTTCCTGAGCCCTTTAACAAGTTACCTTTTGACAAATATCTATACAAACCTAAGAGCACAGAACACGTTCTTGGTCAAAAAATTAAAATTAAAAAAAAAAGTTTAATAACATTCACATAACCCAAGAAACTAATGAATATGAACAACATATAAGGAAACACAGGAGCCTGAGAAAAGAGAATAGCTCAGTAGCTCAGTTCATATCCTTGGTATATTCTTCTAACAATTTCTGGATTCTTCTCTATACTACTCATCTGACCAAGAATTGGGAGGCATTTAGAGGTATGGGAAGTCCTTCATATGTTAATAAGGGAACAGTTGACAGGTGAGGGAATTGTTCTAGACATACAATTCTGTTATTTCTAAATATGCAGCCTGTGCAAAGGGGCTTAGATTCTTCTCATTGCTTGACTCATACACTGTAACATCACTAATACTGTAATGATCCTTCCAATTCTTATTCAAAACACTATGTGCTTCTGGTAGGAAAAGTCCCAGAAAAAGGAACACTTGCTACATCACATCCCTCACATCTCCCTACTAGAAGGCCTTCATTTCTAATCAGTAAGTCTTTTCATTAACTTCCAGATAGTTCAGTCTGTTTGCAGCCCTTAGCATATGTCCTGATATTAAGACCGCTAGAGTACTCAGCCTAGATAATCTGTTCTTTTTTTTAGAGAGACTGTAGATGGTGTTTTTATTAGGTACCCTTGAGTTGTGTCCGACTCATAAGGACCCTTATAGGGTTTTCAATGGCTGATTGTTTCAGGATTGCCTTGGAAGTGGATTGCCACATCCTCCTCCCATTTTTGCATTGCTGGGAATCAAACTCAGGACCTCAGAGACTGTAGAGCAGTGCTCTACCAATTGAGCTAAACCCCAGCCAGAATATAGATATGACATTATTAAAAGGTATGCTACAATACTATACTTGTTAGAAGAGGTCAGAGATACCAAATAATATTTAGCATATATACAAACTAAAGGAAAATGAAATATATTGTAGTGTACAAAAGTTTATATTAACTATGTACTACGCATGTAGAAAATATCTTTTCAAACCAGGTATAATCCCAGGTACTCTATAATCCCTATAACCCCAGGTACTCAGGAGGCTGATACAGGAAGATCCCAAGTTCAAGGGCAGAAGCAGCCTGCAGAACTCAGTAAGACTTTGTCTCAAAAATAAAAATTTCAAGAAACAGGCACGGTGGTACACGCCTGTAATCCCAGTAGCTTGGGAAGCTAAGGCAGGAGCATCGCAAGTTCAAGGCCAGAGGCAGTCTGCGTAACTTGGCAAGACCCTGTCTCAAGATGTAAAAAAATGGGCTGAGGGTGCAGCTCAGTGGTACAGCACTTACAAAGCATGCAAGCTCAAGACCCTGAGTTCAAACCCCTGTACCGCAAAATAAATAAATAAATAAATAAATAAATAAATAAATAAATAAATAAAATTTCAAAAATCAAAAAAAAAAAGAGAACTTTTTACTACTTTTAGGTAATCTATTTTTGATTTAGGACGTATTTCCAGAGAAAATATAAACTCTCATAGATTATTTACATAAAACTACCTTTAGCACATATACCACAGACTGCCAAAAGAACCAACAGTTCTGTCCTAGAAGAAGTGCAACCAGAGTGCTCCTTGGAAGCAAGGATGGCTAGACTGCAGCTTACATATTTTGGACATGTAGTCAGAAGGGACCAAGCCCTGGAGAAGGACATCATGTTTGGCAGAGTGGCAGGTCAACGCAAAAAAGGAAAACCCTCCACCAGATGGATCGACAGTGTCTGCAACAATGGATTTAAGCATAAATAAGATTGTGTGCCTGGCACAGAATCAGGGAGTGTTTCATTCTGCTGTACACAGGGTCACTATGAGTTGAACCCACCTCGACAGCACCTAACAACAACCTTTAGCACAATGTCTATCAGATAATAGGTCTCAATAACGGACATACTTTTTCCAATAGGAAATACATGGTTTACAAAAGTGTACTCAGTTTTCCAACATCATGAACTGCACCTTTACTAGACCACATGTGGTTCAAATATCGCAATCCCAAATCCTTAGACTGTTCTAGGCAGCAACATCTTGGCCTCACATAAAAAGACAGACACTTTAGAGCCAGGTGCCATGGCACAAATCTGTAGCTCCAGCTACCAGGGAGGCTGAGGTAGAAGGATCACAGGTTCAAGGCCAGAGGTCAGCCTTCAAAACTTAGCAAGACCTTATTTCAAAAAATAAAAAATTAAGGAGGGGGAAGGGGCTGCAGGTGTGGCTCAGTGGTAGAACACTCACTAAGCATGACCAAGGTCCTGTGTTCAACCTCTAATACACACACAAAAAAAACAAACCTATTTTAGTAATTATTATTCTTTTCCCCAAATAATTTTAAACTCAGGGACTAGACACTTACAAAACATTATGGAAACAGCAGGTTCAATAATAAATTTTACATTAAAGAAACATAAACATATAAAACATAATACTACTGAAAAACTGAAAGATGGTTTTCACTTTTAGAAAGCAAATTTTAAGACATAACTTAGCAGAGTTTTCATATCCTAGTCAGTCTTACTGACATAAATTAAGAAAGAACAGGGCCTGGAGACAAAGATACTCCAAATAAGGAGCCTAAGAAATGTTCTGATTTTTTTTTTTTCTTTTTCTTTTCTTTTCCCAGTACTGGGGGTTGAACCCAGGGCCTTGCGCTTGCATGCTCTGCAAGTGCTGGACCACTGAGCTGCGCCCCCAGCCCATTTTTTTTTTTTTAAGCTTTTTGAGACAGGGTCTCACTAAATTACGAAGACTGCCTCTGGTCTAATTTGCGATCCTCCTGCCTCCGCCTCCCGAGCCGCTGGGATTATAGGCGTGCACCACCGGGGCTGACTAGAAATGTTCTGATTTTTACGAACTTAAGTCCAATAATCATCACTCCTCTTTAAAAGACCAATTAAAATAGCCTTTCTTTTCACTGCCTGACAAAGTCCTGTCCAACATCCTACAGTCAATAATCTTGTTGCTCCTCTCTCCTTTTAACAAGTGTTTAAACAAAACATTTTTTTTTTCTTTTTGGCAGTACTAAGGGATTGAACCCAGGGCTTCACACATGCTTTGCAAGCACTGTACCTGTAGGACACACCCCCCAGCCCACTTTTTAGTCTTTCATCTTTGAGACAGGGTCTCACTAAATAACATAGGCTGCCTCTAGCCTGGAACTTGCAATTCTCCTGCCACCACCTCCCAAGTTGCTAGGATTATAGGCATGTGCCACCACACCTGATTAAGCAAACCATTTTCAACAGCATGTATCCCTTCTTGCTTTGATCATCCCAAATAAATAGAGGGCAGAGATGCCAACACTGAACCACCATATTATACAAAAACGATTCATACATGCAGCCCCTAAAATACTACACCATTTTATATCCCCTAGGTGTCTGCCAGCTCGTTGTGTTGTGGGGGCTTTTGTGTTACTGTGATGCTGAAACTATGCTACCCATATTTCAGATACCAGCAGGGTCACCCATGGTGGACAGGTTTCAGCTGAGATTCCAGACTAAGACAGACTATGGAGAAGGACCTAGCAGCCCACTCCTGAAACAATTTGCCACTGAAAACCCTATGAATAAGGTGGAAGCAAGAGGATCGCAAGTTCAAGACCAGAGGTAGTCTGTGTAACTTCTCAAAAAAGTAAAAAGTAAAAAGTAAAAGAAAAAAAAAAAAAAAAAGGCTAGGCATGCAGATCAGTGGTCAAGCACTTGCAAGGCATGCAGTGCGAGGCCCTGGGTTCAATCCCCAGTACTGCAAAAACCCTATGAATAGCAGAGAAGCACTGTCAAATATAGTGTCAAAATATAAGCCCCTACCCCCCCAGGCTAGAAAGCATTCAAGAAATGATTGGGAAAGAGTTGCCTCTTCAAAGTAGAGTCAACTTTAATGATGGGAATGGCGTAAAACTCCTTTTGCTAAAGTGGCATGACTTAAAATGAGAAGAAACACCACAGTGTCTAAAACAATGGGCTCAAACATAAAAAGACCATGTGCATGGCAGTGTTGGGTAGTGTTTCATTATCTTGTACTTAGAGTAGCTATGAGTCAGATTCAACTGGAGGCCACCTAACCACACCACCAGTTTACATAACTGCCTAATTTGGCCTTGCCTAATGCTTTATGTTTGTTACACATCCAAAATGAGGGGCCATATTTATTTGGTCTCACATTTAAAAGTGATAAAATGGGCCAGGTGCAGTGGCTCACACCTGTAATTCCAGCAACGTAGGATGCAGAGGCAGAAGGATTGCAATGCAAGGCCAGAGGCAGCCTGTGTAATTTAGTGAGACCTTGTCTCAAGATAAAATGTTTAAAAATGAATTTGGGGTGCTGTTCATGGCAGGGCACTTATAAAGTATGCGTGAGGTCCTGGGTTTAAGCCCCCAGTACTACAAAGTAAAATTAAAATGATAAAAGACTAGTAATGTAGCTCAGTGGTAGAGCATTTGCCTAGCATAAGTGAAGCCCTAGCAGGTGGGGCTGAAACAGGAGCATCACAAATTCAAGGCTAACTTGGGCTACATAGCAACAAGCTGGCTTGTTTTGTTTTTGTTTCTAAGTGATAAAACAGTAAATTAAAAACCATCTCCCATTTTCTCTTTCAAAAGGGGACTACAAAACCACAAAGAATCAACTTTTTTTCCTGAGTTCTTTTGACAGCCCTTCCTAATTCCCTAACTGCAGGTGAAATGCTGAGGCTGAATAAAGATGCTGGCCACCCCAGCACCAGTTCCATTCTGCCAACACTGATGCTCCCCTAAAAGCCTCAGAAATGAAAACCCCTTTCCAGGTTACTACAGCCAAACTACAAATAAAAGCTTTATACTCTAGACTAATGAAGATTAAGGATATCCCATGAAGCCAGGTGCCATGATGTACACCTGTGATCACAGTGACTGGGGAAGCAGAAGCAAGAGGATCCTAAGTTTGAGGCCAGAGGCAGCCAGAGCATATTATTGAAACCTTGTCTCAAAATTAAAAAATTAGAAGGGGCAGAGGTGTAGTTCAGTGGTAGAGCACTTGCCTAGCACGCACAGAAGCCCCAGGTTCAACCCCCAATACTAGGCAAAAAAGAAAGAAAGAATAAAAAAAAAAAGATATCCCATGATTTGCCTAAGTCCAAAATCAGCAAGTCCCAAAATCTTCCTGGTGTGCTACAACATACTTGGGAGTCATCCTCAAAGAATGCGTGTGCATGCTGGCTGGGAGGTCAAGACAGGAGGATCTCAAGTTAGGGGGCAGAGGCAATCTGAACAACTTAGCAAGACCCTGTCTCAAAAAAATAAAAAAGGGGCTGAGGGAGTGGCTCAGTGATAGAACACTTCCCTAGTATGTGCAAAACCCTTGGCTCATGCCCCCTACCAACCCCATACCAGGGGAAAAAAAACAGCTCATCTTCTAACACTGCTGTGGTGCACCCTGATCCTAGGATTCCCACACTTCCTGCACATTCGCTTACACATCTGAGGCCCTTGATAAAAATGTATGTTCTCTTATACATACACTTTGTCATAAAATTTTAAAAACAGTTTTCTTGCAGTACTGTGAATTGAACCCAGGGCTTTGGCATGCTAGGCAAACATTACTGCTGAGCTATATCCCCAGCTCAAATTTTAAAAATAACCTCAGACATCTTTGCATGCAAGGGGAGTTAGATGGATAGGGGACATAGTTTTAAAATTTTCTTAGAACTACAGCTCTGGATGACATCATATGTGCTTTCTCCCATCCTAAATGGGGACTAAAGACACTGGTCTAAAGCCAGACACCTAGAATCAAAACTGAGCTCCAGACTTTTCGGGGGGCAGCGTACATGCCCACCTAGCATGTATAAACCCCTCCCAATAAAAGCTCTTTCAGAGCTAAGACTGAAGTATATTCTTGGAGGTTCAGCATCACAAGCTGACTCTCCATCTAACAGGTGCACCCCTGTATAATACAAGAAAAGCAAATGGAAGGAAGAACACTGGATACCTTATTTGAAGTCAAGTATGGTGGCACATGCCTGTAATCCCAGCACTCAGGAGGCTGAGGCAGAATGATTGTGAGTTTGAGGCCAGCCTGGGCTACAAAGAGAGCCTGTCACAGAAAAGAAAAAAAAGAAATCTTGTTTATTTCTTTAGCAAGTTTCATTACCTGAAATATGGCTTTTCATGATTTATCAGTCAGAAGAAACAATAAAGGGGAATATGACAAAATTGTCCCACATATCTGTCAGCTTGTCACACTGGGGGGGCCTGCATGTTGCTATGATCAAGAAAGCTATGCCATCTGTACCTCAAATACCAGCAGGGTCACCCATGGTGGACAGATTTCAGCTAAGCTTCCAGACTAAGACAGACTATGGAGAAGGACCCACTCCCCAAATAATTAGTCACTGAAAACCCCATGAATAGAAGAGAAGCATTGCCAAGAATGAGCCCTCCACGCTGGAGGGCTTTCAAAGATGAGTAGGGAAGAGTGGTCTCCTCAAAATACAGTCAAACTTAATGACAAGAATAGAGTAAAGCCTCTGAGACCTCCATTTGCAGATGTGACATGACTCAAAATCAGAAGAAATACAGTGACTGCAACAATGAGCTCAAACATAAAAAGATCACATGCATGGCACAGTGCTGGGTGGTGCTTCATTCTGTTGTACATAGAGTCACTATGAGTGGGACCCAACTTGATGGCGCCTAACAACAACATGGGGCTGGGGTTTAGCTCAGTTGGTAGAACGCTGCTCCACACTCTCCGAGGACCCGGATTCTATCCCAGTACCTCAAAAAACAGGAGAAGGACATGGCAATCCACTCCCAAAGCAATCCCGAAACAATCGGCTCTTCAAAACCATATGCAGGTCACTATGAGTTAGAGATGACTCGACCCAGCAACAGCATGACCAATATCAGACACCAAGTCAAACTAGATCCTACAACATGAATAATTATCCACTCAATTTCTTAAAAGTTCTGATATCATCTTAAGAGACACCCCCAACAGTTGAAACCAATGTGTTCCACAGTGGTCTTCGAGTCACTTTGTGCCGAGAAAATAGAGGTTCTCAGCACAAAGTAATCCCAGAGACTTGAGAGGCTGAGGCAGGAGGATAGTAAGTTCAAAACCAGAGGCAGCCTGCTTAACTTAGCATGACTGAGCCAGGCGTGGTGGCACATACCTGTAATCCCAGCGATTGGGGAGGCAGAGGCAGGAGGATCGCAAGTTCGAAACCAGAGGCAGTCTGTGTAATTTAGCAAGACCCTGTCTCAAAAAAGTAAAAAAAAAAATGGGCTGAAGGTGCAACTCAGTGGTACAGCACTTGCAAAGCATGCAAGCGCAAGGCCCTGGGTTCAACCCCCAGTACCGCAAAATTTAAAAAAAAACTTAGCACAACTGTCTCAAAATAAAAAGTAAAACTAGAACTGGGCCTAGGTAATCGGCACTGTTAACTCTCCAGCTCGCTTTTATGCTTAATATTTGGAAATACTTCCATAATAGCTAGAAATTCTCACCTTTAGTAAGAGCTTTGAACACACAAAAGATCATGCTTATGTTTGGTCTTAAAGCAAAGTAAAAACAACGAATAGGAAGGACATAAATACTTCAACAAAGAGCAAAAGCATTGAAACTAGAATTCCTGAATTTAATTTGATTAGCCATTTGATTAGCCACTAGCCATTTATACCAGGCAAACAAGCACCAGTTTTCTCATCTGTAAAATGGAATACTACCACCTACCTCAGAGCTCTGAGGGCTAATTAGTTATTAAAGCTCTTGGAAGTGTGTTGGACCTATGCAAACACCCAATGGCCACACACAGATGTCTACAGGGCTGATTATTTCTTGCTGAATCTCTGGAATTTACACTCATCTCCAATGATGTAGTATCAAACCATGAAGAACTAATGTTTTTCCACTGCTTAAAAACAAGGTGCTCCACCAGGTGAGGTTGTTTGCACCTGCAAACCCAGCACTCCAGAGGCTGAGTGAGGAGAACTGGCAGCCTGGGCTACAGGAAACACTGTATTAAAAAAAAAAAAAAAAAAAAAAAAAACCAACAAATCAGGTGCTCTAAACAACTAAAACCAGGTATGTGACTGCAAACAGTATAGGCTGAGAATGTTTTCCAAATCTCTTTTTTAAGACAGGGTTTCACAATGTAGCCCAGGTTGGCCTCAAACTCATGATTCTTCTGCTTCATCCTGCCCCAGAGCTAGGATTACCAAATCTTCTGCAAGATGGGAAAAGACAAAAGAACTGAAACTCCCAAACTTTCTGTAGCAAAACAGAGCTACATTTAATCATCCAAATCACAATGATAAAAACAATTGGGTGATGGGGCCAGGGCACATACCATTCAATACAAACCTCAGCCACATCCTGCCACTTTCCTTCACTCTAACTATCTGCATTTAAGCACGTTGTTGTTGTTAGGTGCCGTCGAGTCGGTATCCGACTCATAGCGACCCTCATAGGGTTTTCAATGGCTGACTGTTTCGAATGCCTTGGGTGTGGATTGCCAGGCCCTTCTCCCATTTTTGCGGTGCTGGAAATTGAACTCAGCACCTCAGAGACTGCAGTGCAGCGCTCTAACTGAGCTAAATCCCAGCCCATTTAAGCACGTAGACTTCCTCAAAAAGGAATGTGGCAATCACCACCACCAAGTCTACACGTCAGTAAAACGCAGCTACATCGTAAAGCTCATATTACAATATCAGAACAATTGATACTTTCAACAGTGGTAATGGCTGCAAGACAGCAGTCCTGAACTGAAGACCCGTCAAAAAGGGAAAATACACGATGCAGAAAAAGAAACTTGGTAATAAAATACAGAAACCGATTCTCTGGTAAGAGCAAGTGCAACTCCCAAGGCAAAATTCAGGAACATGTCTTCCCTCAAAAGAAAATGCCTTAATGTTCAGAATGCTACAGCCCTGAATCTTGAGTACCTGCAAACAGATGGAAGGAAAGCTAGGGAAATACCTGGATTGAAAATGACCTGAATTTTCATGAGAAAAGAAGGAGCCAAAGCTTAGACGTGCACGGATCATGGAATCTAGTTTTAGGCCTGGAGCAACTCAGGGGAGGGCTAGCCATTTTCCAGTGAACCCGAAAACGCCAGTTATAGAGGACTTAACATGTTGGAGAGCAAGAGGGGATTCAAAGGATCTGGGGGTGGGGCGAGGCGAAGTGAGTCTACGGAACTGAGTTAAAAGAAGCCCTCTCAAGGATAAAATCATGTGACTCTCGGAAAATGAACGCCCAAGAAGCTACCAAGAGGGAGGAAGGATCCTGGCACAGCAACAAGCGAGAAGCGCAGACCAATGGCCGCTAGGGCCGGGCGGGGGCGGAACTCAGGAGGCGACAAGCTGGGGGCGGGGGGACCCGAGGTCTCCACCTAGGCATCTGGCCACGCACCGACGTGGGACCACCATGCAGGCACTGCCCGCGCGCGGGAAAAACGGCGACCGGGCCGGAAGGGGGCAGGGCGAGCTTGCAGGACGCTCCGCGGGGTACTTACGCGGCCGCTTTTTCCGGAGGCTTTCGACGCGCTGGCGGGAGACCGAGGCAGGGCCGCTGTAGGAACCTGGCCGGTCTCGCCTCACATTCTCCACCGAGGCCCCGACGACGGGCGCCGACGCGCTGCTAGCCCGGCGCCGCAGCGGCTCCCGCCGCCGCCCTTCTGAGCCCCCGGACACCGATTCCCCTGCCGACGAGGCTGAGGAGGTGGCAGCTCTGCCGTGGCGCTCCATGGGCGCGCCGAGCCGACCCGATCCCATCCGCAGCAGCCACCGCTGCCGCCCGAGCCAGCCCCCCAGCTCTGGACTCCTCCTCGCCTCCTCCGCGGCGGTCCTGCAGAAGCAGAGGCGCACCCTCGGCCGGCCGCCTCTTCCGTTGCGCCAACGAGCAGCAAGCCAATCCGAGAGGGCAGAGGGCGGCCCTAAAGCCTCTTGCCCAATAGGCTCCCTGATTCGAAGCAGATGGACCGCACCTCCACCCAATGAGAGGTTCCCAAGGCGGTGGGGTGTAGGGTGGTGGAACAGAGGATCCCCGCTCGGCGGAGGAGAAAGCTGTGTTGCTTGGCAGAGAGTGATGGCGGAGCCGCCCAATGGACGCGTGGGTGGACGGGCCGGCGCCCCCTTCTCCTTCCATCGGCCCCCACGGGTGGCCAGGTCGGCGCCTTGGGTCTCCAGAACTCTCCTGGGACGTCCCACAGTCTCGCCCCGCTGCTTCGTGCCATTCACTTTTCGCTCGCGCCCTTCTCCAACCCAGCAGAATCCCTGAAGCGTCTAGCTGCCGATTGCTGGCCGACGTATGGGCTTGAACCGTGTTTGACCTTAGCTTTTGTCCCTTGGCCCTGTTTCGCAGCTGCCGCTGAAGCCGCCAACCCCTCCGCGCTATTTTGCACCGACACCCCCTCCCCCAGGGTGTTTGGGGTAAGCCCCCACCGTTCCGCCTGCGCTGGAAAGCTGTTCTCGGCACCAGAAGGAATGAAAGGACTGGGGTTGGTCTCCATGGCAACTGGAGGAAGGTGGTGGGTTATAAATCCTCCACCACCCTCCTGTGGAGAAGGAGGGGGATGTGGGAGCCTGGAAGTTGGGTTGGCTTTTTGAAGGAGCTCAGACCTCTTTTGTGTGGGATATTGGGGGACACAAAAGGATTTGGCGGCGACTTTGGAGCCTGGACTTTTTTTTTTTTTTTTTTTTAAAGTCATCTTCCCTTCCCTTCCTTTCTGGGAAGAGAAAATGGTCACCTACAACCCTTAGACCCTGGTATCTTATCTACTAAAGGCCCTACCAAGCATCCCCTTTACCAAAGGCTCCTTGAGCCTGGAATGATCCCACCCACCTCTATACCCCTAAGGTATTCCCACACTGGTCAAGTTTACGTGGACTATAGGCTTATCTTCCTCACTAATTGTTTCATATGTGCCCCCCCTGGGAAACTACTGTCCTTTGGGGGATAGCCCTCTTGTGTTTACCTCCCCAGTCAGGACTGGTCATAGGCTGAACAAGAAAATTGAGCTTTTCCTGTGCATGTTGTACAGAATCCCCATCCTTCAAGCTAGTGTCTCTCGCTGAAAGTCATAACTCTGGAAACTCTTTATTTCCTAACTTGAAATTCCAGCTCCTGAGAAAGCCGCCCCACATGAATCCTGTAAGAACCAAAACACCTATAAACCACTCTTCTAAATCTCAATACCAACATTGCCTATCTGTCTGCCGCTGCCCCCCCCAAAGATGTGGTCCTCAACCTGAGAGGACTTCCATCCATGTCTGTAAACTCTGATAGATCATCCTGAAGAATCAAATGGTCTTCATCATCTCCTGGTTGTGGAGATGATCCTAACATCAAAACAATGCCAGAAATCTCTGTAGTGTTTTTACTGTTTACCATGTGTACCAGCTTACATCTCAATCTTTACAACAAGATTTGGTAGATGAAGCAATTTGTCCAAAAATACACAGCTTGAAAAAATAACAGAGAAGCTGAGCACGGTGGCGCGCGCCTGTAATCCCAGCGGCTGGGGAGGGGGAGGCAGGAGAATCACGAATTCGAGACCAGAGGCAGTCTGTGTTAATTTAGCGAGACCCTGTCTCAAAAAGTAAAAAAAATGGGCTAGGCATGCAGCTCAGTGGTCCATCACTTGCAAAGTGCACAAGCTCGAGGCCCTGGGTTCATGAACCCCCAGTACCGCAAAATAAATAAGTAAATAAATAACAGAGGACTAGAGATGTAGGTCAGTGATAGAGTGCTTATCTAGCACGCAGAAGACCATTAGGTTCCATCCTTGGCAAGGAAAAATAAAAAATAAAAATAAAAAAGATAAAAAAGAAACCCACCAACCTGGACTCCCCAGAACTTCAGCTATTCTCTGCCATATAATAGCCAAAAGGCACAGATTTGAGCTGGGTGTGGTGGTTCGTGCCTGTAATCCTAGCACTCAGGAGGCTGAACTGAAGGAGGAGGGTCTAGAGTTCAAGATCAGCCTGAACTACAATAGTGTAAGTTGTCGTTAAGTGCCATCAAGTTGGTATCTGACTCATAGTGAGCCTCAAAGGGTTTTCAATGGCTGACTGTTTCGGGATTGCCATGGGAGTGGATTGCCACATCCTCCCATTTTTGCGGTGCTGGGAATTGAACTCGGGACCTCAGAGACTGCAGCGCAGCACTCTACCAACTGAGCTAAATTCAGTGTAACTGTCTCCCAAAATAAACAACAACAACAACAAAAAAAAACTAAGGCACAGATTGAGTGGAAGTCCAATAAATTGTTAAAAGGTTTTCTCCTTCTCTGAAATACATGTAACTCTTCACCCTTTCTAGTGCATTTGTGAATTTACTAACACTCTGTGGCTATCATTAAAGTTATCTAAAATGCTGAGTGCCGTGGCAGACAACTATAATCTCAGTTACTCAGGAGGCAGAGACAGGAGGATCTCAAGTTTGAGGGCAGAGGCAGCCTGCGTAATTTAGTGATACCCAATCTCAGGATAAAAATTTTAAAAGGAGCTGGAGGTTTATGCCAGCGGTAGAGCACTTGAAAAAATATGTGCAGTGTCCTGGGTTCAACACCCATGCACCACTAAATAAATAAATAGGGCTTGAGGTACAGCTCAGTGGATTCACTTCCCCCAGTACTGCAAAAAAAATCTAAAATAATAAGTGAAGTATATACTGATGAAAACTTGGCAGAGTGTTTATAATCCTAAATCAGAAATGCAAATAAATTGAGCAAAAGAAATCCAGACACAAAAGAATACATATTGTACGATTCTGTTTATATTAAGTTCAGAGGCTGGGGGTGTAGCTGAGTGGTATAGTGCTTGCCTAGCATGTTCAAGGCTCAGGGTGTGATCCCCAGCCCTTCAATAAATAAGTAAATATAATAAGTTCAATGTTAGCCGAAGATATGAGAGGTGAAGATGATGGTTACTTTTGGGAAAGGGGAAAGAGAGAAGTGATGAAAGGGAACCAGACAGGATTCTAGCAGCCTGGATGGTGGTAATACGAGTGTATTCACTGTATAATATTTCATCAAGATGTTCTCTTATGATTTGTGCACCTTTCTTTGTGTTAAGCAAAACATTTTATTTTTAAACAGAAGCTGAAGATTTGCCTTGAGGCAAAGTGAGGTATACAAGGCTATGATTAAGCTTAGATTTTTCATTTTCAAAAAGTGAAATGAAAGTAGCAACTAAGAAGTTTCCTTTCTCCATGGTTATAATAGTTTTTTTTTAATAGAGAGAGCATTATTAAGTTTTTTATCACTCTTAGTCACTCTTAGAGAGAAGCCAATTTTCTGGTGTGTTTCAGAACAAGCAGCACAGGGGACTTGTTAAGTATAGTATTTTAGAGGAACTAGCCAGATTCTAAAGGAATGACTTGCAAATCTAGAGCCATTTCTGTAATGAAACATCTCACAAAACACTCATGTGCCATATTAGTTACCCATTGCTAGGCAAAATAAATAAATAAATAACTGCAAAACTTCAGCCAATAGTATCTTAGTTTCTACAAGTTAGGAAATTTGGAGTGACTTTGCTGGGAGGTCTGGTTCGGGGTCCTTCAAAAGGTTGTTGTGGTCAACTGAAGATGTAATGGACTGGAAGATCCTGCCTAGTAGATGGCTGGAAACTTGGTGCTGACTATTGCCAGGAGGTCTCAGCTCACAAGTTGGACCTCCATAGGGTTGCTTGAGCGTCCTTACAATATGACAGCTGACTTCCCCCAGATTTAGTGATCTGTGACAAAAATAAGGCAGGAGTTGCTGTGTCTCTTTATGACCTAGCCTGGGGAGTCATTTCCCATCATATATGCAACATCCTATTATTACACAGGTCAGTTCTATTTAAGATGAGTTGGTACCATGCAAAGATATGAATATCAGGAGGGAGAGGACCCTTGGAGGCATCTTGGAGCCCACAGTCTGCCAAGTGGTCCCCAGTGATTCACATCTTCACACATCTGTCTGTGTCTGTCTCCCTCCCCCCCCCCATCTCTCTCTCATTCTCTTACTGTGCTTTTCTTATTTTGGGAACCAAAGAACAGAGCTTCTCTGAGTTTCCATTGAGTTTTCTTGGAGCTAAATTAGAGCATCATTGGTATATTAGTTTCTTTCATATAACTGTGACCAAAATACCTGGGAGAACAACTTAGAGGAGAAAGGGTTTATTTTGCTCACAGTTTCAGAGGACTCGGTCCATGGTTTCTTTGGCCCCATGCTCTTGGGCAGAACATTATGGTGGCAGGAGCTTCTGGCAGGGAGCTTCTTCACTTCATGGTGGCCAGGAAGCAGAAGGTGAGGATGGGTCTAGGTAATAGCCTAGGACCAGGTAATAACCTTCATAACCATGTCCCCAGTGACCTACTTCCTCCAACTAAGCCCAGCCTCCTAAAGTTTCTGGTTGTTGCACTCACAATGACCCTATGCAAAACAGACAAAACACTCCTGACCCTGCCATGTGTGGCACTATGTCAGTGCTTCTCTACTATTCATAGGGTTTTTGATGGCTAATTGTTTCAAGAGTGGGCTGCCAATTCTGGAACCTCTTAAAATAGCACCACCAGCTGGGGACCAAGCATTGGATACATGAGCCTATGGGGGACAGTTTATATTCAAACCGTATCAACTGGGAAGTAAAAATTAAGATATCACAAGAATGCCATGCCACAGAGGTTTAACAGACCAAATTCTTTCACTTTTCAATGGGCACCATTGGATCCAGGGACATAGGAGTGTAGATCTGGGCTCTTTCAAGCCAGGGCCTTTTTTCCAGGTGTAATGGTGTGAAGAACTTGGGAAAACCATACCTACTTACTATCTTTCTTAAAGGAGAAAGATGTGAAGAACACCAAATTCCCTAGATGCTCTTCCAAGACCTAGCTCTTGGCTCAGAATCTACTACTGGGAGGGGTAGAATTGCATTATATGCACGCATGTGCGCGTGCGCACACACACGTAGTACTGACTACTTTGATACAAAAAAATCTCAACTTATGTCAATAATAGACAAAAATTCAAGATGATATATAACGAATTTAGGACAACTTAGAATTTCGTAGATGTAGACGATCCTACCCCTTTCCAAGTGTTAAAAAGGTTGAACAATCAAGGCCTATCTTCTTGTTGTTAGGTGCCATGGAGTTGGTATCGACTCATAGTGACCCTATGTACAACAGACAAAACAGTATTGTTGGTGCTTCTCTGCTATTCATAGGGTTTTCAATGGCTGATTGTTTTTTGGGAGTGGGTTGCCGGGTCCTTCTCCCAAGCCTATAGCACCTGGTATTCCCAGGCAGTCTCCCATCCAAGTACTAACCAGGCCCAACCCTGCTAAGCTTCCGAGATCTGATGGGATGGGATATCACAGTAGTATGGCTGCAGGCAAGGCCTGCCTATCTTATCTTTAACTAAATATACCTGCTTGGGATACTATGAACTTCTAGATAGCCACAACAGTCCAGTGCCTTAATAGTTGATACTCAAAGAAGCAATCTGCACTCAAATAAGTTTGAGAAATACTGATAAAGCACAACATCTTAAAGTTTTTAATATGCTGAAGAGCATGGAAAATCTCCAAGAGGAGGCTGGCACATATAGGGTATGTAGCTATCTTCCAAATGTAATTGACCATAGAACCCTTTCTTCACAGAACTTATTCCCCAGAACACACTTTGACAAATTCACCTCTGAATATAAAATCACTTACCTGTTATATTAAAGGCAGTGAAGAAGAACTGGTTCTTTCCTATTTGAAAGTGCAATGGCACGTTATTATTTTCACTCCCAAATAAACCTATTTTTACAATCATCTGTCTTCTGAAAACAAGTTTGTCTTCATTTCTCTGAAATAGCTCCACTTTCCCTACTTTTCTTAATGGTAGTGCTTTTTCCATTGCTGTAACTTGATTCTTCCTCACATTTGCTTGAGTCCAGCACTATTCAAGAGAAATACAATGCAAACCATATGTGTCACTTAAAATGTTTCTCTAGCCATACTTTAAAAAATAAAAAGAAACAAGTTAAAAGTTTAGTATTACATTTTATTTAACCCAGTATGTACAAAATATTATTTCAACAAGTGGCACTAGTCACATTCCAAATGCTCAGTAGCCACATGTGTCTAGTGGCTGTCACAGACAAAAAACCTTGATAAGTAATTTATTTTAATTGTCTCCTAAATGGTTGCTCTGCCTAGTTTCTCTCCCTTCCAGTCTCCCAAGTTCTTCTTATTAAAGGTTATTCTGGAGTTTTAAAAAGTGAATGGAAAAGAAATTTTTAAAAAAGATTGTTCTGTTTATAAGCCCCTTTTTTGAAAAGGGTTTGGTAGCTTCTTCACCTGCAGAATAAAGTTCAAACAACTCAACAGCCAAGAAATCCCAATCATTTGGCACCTTCCCATTTTTCCTCATTACTTCCCATAAGTTTACATAACAACTCAAGCAAAACAGTTCTCACAGTTCTCCCTTACTTAGGTCTAAGCCTTAGAATATCCTTTGTCTATGTGCAATTCCTTCCATATTTCTGCTTATCAAATCCAGCCCAACTTCCATGGTATAGTTTTCACTGATTACCACTGTTAACTATGAATCTTCTAATCTTGTATAATATATGATGTCATTTTTTTTTTAAATCAGTATCTCACTGTGTTGGCCAAGCTGGCCTCAAACTCAAGATCCTCCTGCTTTAATCTCCCAACAAGTGTCAGTATTACAGGAGTGTGCCACTACACCCAGCTTATGTCACTCTTAATGGCATTTATCACATCCTTTTATGACTTAGTGTAAGCCAAGCATGGTGGTGCATGCCTGTAATCTCAGCTACTTGGGAGGTGGAGGCAGAAGAATGATGAAAAGCTTGAGGCAGGAGGCAGCTTGCATAATTTAGCAAGACCCTGTCTCAAATATAAAGTTAAAGAAAATGGGCTGGGGGTGCCGGGCACAGTGGCGCATGCCTGTAATCCCAGTGGCTCGAGAGGCAGAGGCAGGAGGATCGAAAATTTGAGACCAGAGGCAGCCTGCGTAATTTAGCAAGACCCTGTCTCAAAAAGTTAAAAAAATGGGCTGGGGGCACAGCTCAGTCGTCCAGCACTTGCAAAGCATGCAGGTGCAAGGCCCTGGGTTCAACCCCCAGTACTGCAAAAAAGAAAAAAAAAAAGAAAGAAAAAAAGAAAAGAAAAGAAAAAGAAAATGGGCTGGGGATGCTGCCCAGTGGTAGAGTGCTTACAGAGCATGTATGAGGTCCTGGGTTCGACCTCCAAGTACTGTGAAGAAGAAGGAGGAGGAGGAGGAGGAGGAGAGAAGGAGCAGAAGGTGAAGGAGGAGGAAGTGGAGGAGGAGGAGGAGGGAGTGGAGGAGGAGGAGGGAGTGGAGGAGGAGGAGGAGGAGGAGGAGGAGGAAGTTGTTTACCTTTTATAGTCTCAACTAGATTAGAGAGCTATTGAGTAAGAGGTTGCATCATAACATCACACAGTGCTTTTCACAGAATACGGATACATGTGCGCACACACACACACACACACACACATTGTGGTAACTAATAACTACAGTGACAATAGTGGCTTTGTTGTTGTTGTTGTTAGGTGCCATTGAGTCATGTGCAACTCATAGCAACCCCATAGGGTTTTCAACGGCTGATTGTTTTGGGGCTGCCTCAGGAGTGGATTTAGGATCCTTTAAATGCCAACATCTTCACAGTGGACAATCTTTGATATCCACACAACTCCCAACCATTCTCTCTTCTCCAAGAAATTCTCCACCCCAATAGATAATAAATTAGGCACCAGCAGCCATATCTGTACTTCATAACCTTACCACTTTGGAAGAGGGGATCACCCCTCATAGTGTGAGGCCACATCCCCCAGGCAGGTAAAGATGCAGAGAAAGCTGTCCTGCAGGGAGACTCAAGAATGCACAGATGGAGAGCAAAACAGTGAAGCAGAATGTTCACATGCCACCCAGTCCTGCCTGTTTCTGTCTTTCCTGGCCTCAAACTGTGTGGGTTCCATGGGTTTCCCCAGTAGCATTAAAATAAATTTCTTAAGCTGCTCCCCACCTGGGGAGCAGGTTAAGTTGCTCCTCTACCACACAATCTTCCTGCCATGATTTTGTACCCAAGGATGAAGCAACCATGGACTGAATCCTCTGAAACCATTAGCAAAATAAATCCTTCATCCTTTAGGTTGTTTCTGTCAAATATTTTGTCACAGCTACACAAAAGTAATTAATATAGTTATATTTGTCTTTTTCAGGTATTCACATACCAACTCTTGTGTTCTCTAATCATGACTCCTATCCTATTCAATAGCCTCTTTGTTTTCTGTTATGGCAAGAGGTTTCTTACTCTAGCTTATACTGTCTTCTATTACTTAGAACCAAGCATCTTATTCCAAAACAACCGTGGCAGAGGCCAAGCCCTCATTATCAAGGCCACTTACCCTGTCCTCTCTATGATCCAGTACTCTGAATTATAACTTTCCTGCCATAAAGATTCAAAGCTCATTTCTCAAGGATTCTCAAATTTCAGGCAGTTAAAGAGGCTAAAATACACAAAAGAAGAATTGTCTGTTCTGTTGGCAGATACAGCTACTACAGAAGTTTCTTTATGGTGCTGCCCTCTCAGAACCCAATCCCTTGTTGGATTCACCAAAAGAGAACAGCAATTTCCATTAACAACAGTGTGAAATTGGTCATTCTCATGAGACAGTACTTGTATTACTCTCAAGCACCCTTATACATTGACTTCAATGAATGACTTGCAAAGTGTCATCAAGCGGTCATGGCGGGACCTGTGTTGGTGAATAAATGAGGATGCTTCATTATTAATCACTGAATGCTTGCGGGGTTAGTTGAGTGCCACTCAAATTCTTCAAAGAATTAATTTTGTTACTTTAAGTAGGCCAAACATCTCCCAATCAGTTTTCATTTGATTAATTGTCACAGCAAAAGTAATTTTCCTTGGCTTTTCCCTGCTGCAAGGCCTTCATATCTGCTATTCCTCCCTCCTGCAGAAGTCCTTCCTCACCCTGACTCAGCTGACTCATTTTCACTCTTAACTCCTTTGGACCTTTTCCTAGCTAGGTCTCTGCCTAAATTTTCTCTCACTCACAGAATTGCATCACCAACACCCATGCTAGATGTCATTTACTCTGTCTGTCCCTACTTTATTCTTCTTCCTCTTGTTTTTTGTTTTGTTTTGTTTTTGTTTTTTAATTTTCTTCCTATCTACTCCAATTGTATTTTTCCTTTTTTTCTTTTCCTTTTCTTTTTTTCTCTTGCTGCTGCGGCTAGAATCCAGGCCCTTGCATGTGCTAAACAAGCACTCTACGAATGAACTATAATCCACCCCCTCCAATTGTTTTTTGTGTGTGTCTTTTGCTTATTTGTTTTGTCTTGTTTTGTTTTTTGAGACAGTATCTCAATGTGTAGCCCAGGCTGGCCTCAAAGTCATGCTTCTCCTGCTGTAGCCTCCAAGTGCTGGGATTACAAGCATACGCCTCCACACCCACTTCCAACTGCATTTTAACTCACGTTATTGAGATATAATTTAACATTATAACAAATGCATCCATTGTAAGTACATAGTTTGAAGAGTTTTGATAAATATAACCACCATCACCACAATAAAAAAAAAAATTTATACCCCAAAGGATTCCCTTATGCCCCTCCCCATCCTTCCCCACTCCTAGACCCAGACAACCTCTGATCCAATTTCTGTCACTATTGGTTATTAGTATGGTTTAAATATGAAATGTCCTCCACAGGCTCATGTGTTGAATGATTCATCCCCAGCTGGTGGTGATATTTTGGGAGACAGTGGAAACTTTAGGAGGTGGAACTTAGCTAGAGGAAGTCAGTCACTTCTCTCTTTATTTACATTTTTCCTCTCCTCCCCCTCCTCGTCCTCCTCTTCTCCTCCTTCTCCTCCTCCCCCTCTCCCTCCCCCCCTCCTCCTCCTTCTTCTTTTGAGACAGGGTCTTGCTATATAGTCCCAGCTGGCCTAGAACTCACTGGAGATGACCAGGCTGGCCTCAAATTTGCGACAATCCTTCTGCTCTGCCAAGTGCTGGGATAACAGTTGTGCACCACCATGCTCAGCCTCTCTCTGCTTCTCTCTCTGCTTCCTATTTCCCATGAAGTGAACAGCCTCCTCTACCACACAATCTTCCTGCCATGATTTTGTACCCAAGGATGAAGCAACCATGGACTGAATCCTCTGAAACCATTAGCAAAATAAATCCTTCCTCCTTTAGGTTGTTTCTGTCAAATATTTTGTCACAGCTACACAAAAGTAATTAATATAGTTATATTTGTCTTTTTCAGGTATTCACATACCAACTCTTGTGTTCTCTAATCATGACTCCTATCCTATTCAATAGCCTCTTTGTTTTCTGTTATGGCAAGAGGTTTCAGCCTAAACTCTTATAAATTTCCTATCCAGGTCTTGAATTCCTTCAAAGAGTAATGGTTGCTCTCAGTTGAAAATGGTATTTAAAGGCCACAATTTGGACATTTGGAGTGCTCACTGACACTGGGTTGCTCATTGTTTCTAGGTCCTTTTGGTGGCTAGAGCTAGAAAATATTTTTCTTTAGAGAAAAATGTATTATTAATATATATTACTAATTCATCCTAACATTTCCATTAATTTTTAGAGCTGCAGAGATTTTACTTAATTTATTTGATATTATTTCTCCTTTATCTCACTGTGCAAATTCAAATTCTAACATTATTCATTTGATTTATCATTAAATAGGTAATAGTTTCAGAATTAATATATCACTATTATTGGTAAGAGTTCAGAAGACCAAAAGGCCACCACCAATAGAAGTGTGGATGGGGCTCTCAGTTTTCAGAGGAAAATGAGGACTCTATTGGGCATTGGACTAGAGGGCATTTGTGTCATATTCTAGCAAAAAGCTTGTCTGCAGATTGCCCATGTCCTAAAGATTTCAGTGAGGCTGAATTTGAAAATAATGGACTAATTAACTTGGCAAAGGAAATATCAGGAGGGCAGCAAGATATAAGAGATGTGGAATTGTTGTTGCTTGCTGATTTTAGCCAAATTTATAAGAAAAAAAATGGAGCAAAAGGCATAGCAGGAAGATCTGGAAAATATGCAAGTTTTTTGTTTTTTTGTTTTGTTTTTGTGGTACTGAGGGTTGAACCTAGAGCCTCGCGCTTTCATGCTTTGTAAGTGCTGTACTGCTGACCTGAACCCCCATCCCATTTTTTTACTTTTTGAGACATAGTCTCATTGAATTACACAGACTGCCTCTGGCCTTAAACTTGTGATCCTCCTGCCTCTACCTCCCAAGTCGCTGGGATTACAGGCATACATAGGCCACCATGCCCCACTCTTCAAATATGCAGTTTAAAGAAGAAAAAAAGCTGCAATTTGTCTAAAGTTACTCAGGACAGGGCTGGTTCAGGCAAGGAACCTTTAAGTGGTAAAGAGACAAACTTCAGTAAAGGGATGCCTCAACCTTTTCACTGGAACAATAGAAATTCCTTTGGGGAACAGAACAAGTTGGCCAGATACCTCCCATCTACAACTCCAGGGTGTGAAACTAAAAACCCATTTGAAAGGAGAGTATCTGAAAAGCAAACACTTCTGGGACACCCTACTCCAAGGGTGCCACTCAAAAAAATGGGTTCTCAGTCTGGGCAGACAGAGGCTACCACTGCAACCATAGTTCAAAAGAGTGAAGCTACCTCTCAAGCTGGCAACAAATCTTAGTGTCATCCATGCCTGGTTTTACAGGCATGAAGGATGAAAGAATTAAGGGGTTATGGAGACTGCCACCAAGGTTCCAGAAGATAGCCTGCAAGGCCAGGCAAAGTATACCAAGTAAGATCCTCTGCAGAGAGCCCCTGAAGGGCGGATGCATGAAACTTTGAGGACGGAGTCTAAGTAGCAATAGACAGCCTAGGATGTAGGATATGCCAGCAATCTGAAGCATCTGCTGAGGGAATCAGCTAGCAAGAAATGGAGCTAGCTTATGAGGGACATATGTGCTGCAAATGGCAGGGTTATGGGGGCAAGGCCACGAAAACCTGTTCAAGCCCAGATGATGCCAAATGCCAGGTGATGTTTCATGGGCCGGATGCAGGATTTAAGTCTCCAGAACTTGTTCGGCCAGCAGGTTATCAGTCTTGCTATAGACCAATCTTTCCTTTATGTGCCCCTATTCTTCTATTTTGGAATGGAAATGCTTACTCTGTGCCATTGTATGTTGGAAATATGTAAACTGTTTTTAGTTTTGTAGAGGCTAACAGCTAAGTTTGCCTTGAGTCTCAGTGAAGACTTTGGACTTAGAATTTTAAACACAGGTGTTATTGTCGTTCTTAGGTGCCATCAAGTCGGTATCCAACTCATAGTGACCCTACCTACAACAGGTGAAACACTTTGTCCGTGCTTCTCTGCTATTCATAGGGTTTTCAATGGCGGATTGGTTTTCGGGAGCGGGTTGCCAGGTCCTTCTCCCAAGCCTACAGTATCTGGTGTTCCCCAGTGGTCTCCCATCCAAGTACTAACCCGGCCCAGCTCTGCTTAGCTTCTGAGATCTGATGGGATCAGATGCCATAGTGCTATGGCTGTAGGCTTAAACACAAGTGGAATTATTAAATCTTTTGGGACTCTTATAGTTGGATTAAATGCATATTGCACTATGAAATGGCCGTTACCTTTGTGGGCAAGAAGCAAAATGTTATGATTTGAATCTAAATGTCGCCCCAAAGGTCATGTGTTTAAATTTTGGGCCCCCAACTGGTGATGCTATCCTAGGTGGTCATGGAACTTTGGGAGGTGAGATTCTAGCTTTGGGGAAGCAGCTCCCTGGGGGTAAGTCTTTGGAGGTTTTTACTTGGAGCCCTAGTTCTGGTCACTCTCAGCTTCCTGATTGCCAAGATACAAGGTTTTGTGCCACAGGGTCCACCATGCTTGCTTTACCGCCTGCCACTGCCACATGTACTCCACCACCAGTATGGACTTATCCTCTAACCATGAGCCACCAATAAATATTTCCTCCCATAAGTTTGTTTTGGTCATTTTCCCCATTGGACCTCCACTGGAGGGACCACCTGATAAATACATTCAGTGTCACCAGACCTATCCCAATGCTCTTCACAAAATAAATATTTGCTGTATAATTGCACAAAAGAATGATATGAAAGTTTATTTGCCTGCATCACACATTGTGGATGCCCTCAACCACTGAAGGCACCCTCAAATTAGGCCTTGGACCTAGCATGGAGGGCTCATTTAATAAACAATGGCTGAGCCAGGAGCAGTGGCGCATGCCTGTAATCCCAGCGGCTCGGGAGGCAGAGGCAGGAGGATTGCAAGTTCGAGACCAGAGGCAGTCTGTGTAATTTAGCAAGACCCTGTCTCAAAAAGTAAAAAAAAAAAAAAAAAAAAAAAAAAAAAAAAAAAATAGGCTGGGAGTGCAGCTCAGTGGTCCAGCACTTGCAGAGCATGCAGGCGTGAGGCCCTGTGTTCAACCCCCAGTACCGCAAAAAAATTTAAAAAATAAAAATAAATAAATAAACAATGGCTGTCAAATCACACTGGCTTCCTGAAGCCAGGCATTACAGGCTTGTGGCCCCTGCCTCTTAGCCTGAGGGCTTTAAGCCTGGGCACACATGCAATGATTATAACCATATTGTTACAATATCTCTGCTATTGTTAGGAGCCATCAAGTTGAATCCAACTCATAGCGGCCCTCATGGGGTTTTCAATGGCTGATTGCTTTCGGAGTGGATTGCCATCTCCTTCTCCCAACAATATCTCTAAGACTATTTTAATTACAGATTGACTGCTATTTTATTATTATAGCAGATGGCAGATCCTGGCATACTAAGCAGGGATGTTTTGGTAGAAAAATCTTACTTCAAATGGAGTCCTTGGCTCCAGACACCAGGTCAGCTGAGGTTCATGAGCATAAGGAGCATCCAACTCAGGGGCCAAGGGTCATCATTCCCTCTGGGCCTTCCTCCCTCCTGTCTTGTAAACCAGCTGTAAATTGGGTCTATAATGATACCTCTTTTACAGGGTCATTGTGAGGATTAAATGAGATAATATATGTTAAGTGCTTGGCACAGTGCCTAGCACTCAGATACAGTATGAGTTAAGTGGTGGCCATTATTGTTGTTGTGGTGGTTATTGCAGCATTGCAGTCATAGAGTGAGAATGCTTAGAGTAATGAAGCCCAGTACCCCTGGGGACTTTGTATCTCTGGGCTAAAGAGAAAAGAGCAGCAATGTGAGCCCAGGGGAGCATATGACTATTCTCCATGGAGAGGTATAAATCCCAGCACAGATGCATCAGACTAAGAACCCTGCATCTAATTTCCTGGGGCAGGAGGATATCTTGGCCATCAGCTGTGTGATACTGCATCCATGGAAGCGTGGGCCTCAGGGCCCGAATGATTCCATTCTTAGGAGACACTCTGCAGAGTTTGAATGTTGCCCAGTGAGAATTTCTACCTGTCCTAGGTGCTATCAGGGCCCGAGGTGGTACAATGGTGCACATGCCCCTCATGCAATAGGGCACCTGTCATGAGTTGTCATCTCTCCGGGACAGGAGCAACACCAGGCACCTCCAAGGAGTTTGACAATGGAGGAAGTTCCCCCCCCCCACCCCAGCCTTCTCCTCCTAGGACAGTCCAGTGCTCCTCAAACTTGGAACTGGTTCATGAATGGTACATTGCCCACCAAGGCCAAGAAACCAAGAGGTGGCTCTCTTGTTGTTTAATGCGCCCATCTACATCTGCCCTATCTTTCTGAACGCTTCACATTCTGACTTATACAAAGAACGTATACAGAAAAAAAGGGTAGCGGGTAGGGATGAACAAGATGGCCAACATTATTAAAGATGGCTGATGGGCACATGCAGTTTATTATTCTAGATTCTCTACTTTTGTGTTTGTGTTTGAAAGCTGTTCACAATGCTGTTTCTTAAAGAAAGGCATTAGTAATTCAAGGGATGGCAGAATAAAGGTTGTCTTCCTCACCTCTGGCAGAAAAGTCCCCTAAGTCAGAGGGCATCCAGTGAGGGAAATGAAGTCAGGGAGCAGCACTGTTTGGGCTTCAGACAGTCATGGCAGAGCCATGGTATTTCCCAGGGAGACAGAAGCAGCGACAGCTCTTGGGTTTGGAGGGAAATGCTTTAGCCAAAGAAAGAAGGTAGACAGGGGCTCTGCTGCAGGGATTTGCCCTCAAGCACTTAGGAGGACAATGGTCCCTCCAGCCCACCCCAGCCTTCACCCCAAGGGGAAGTGTTTTCTCAAGTCCTCAAGTATGTGGCCCTAGATCCCCCTTATGGGTGGAAGTGCTCCTTCCCTTCCTTGTGTCCTGGCTTCCAATTCATCTAGGCCATGTCCCTGAGGATGACCTGTCTGGCTCTTCCTCCTGTGCACATCCGACTGCAGCAGAAAACCACATTCAAACCCAGGACTCCTGAGGCTCGACAATGTCCAACTCCCACCTCTGCTTAAAGGTGACATCTGAGAGGCCTCCAGGTTGATACCTGCTGAGATGGCGATACTGTTAAACACAGGCAAAGTCAGGGCTTCTGAGCAGCAGAATGTGAAAAGTGCTGGGAAGGCCACTCAACACTTCCTACACATGTGACATGAGGTATCGTTCACAGAGGTAGGTTACAATGCTTGAAATCCTACTCTCTGGGGAACACTCTTTGGAGCTACACATTGCATTCTTGAGATACACTGTTTTCAAAGCTACCCTGGGAGGGTAATACGTTAAAACGAGTACAGATGCACAAACTTCACTGATCTAGTGGCATGGTACTTGGGAGGAGACAGGGAACACGGGGCGCTGGTGATGGAAACTGGAGCAGAGAGCTTGAGGACAGACCATGCCTGAATGCAATGTACAGATTGTTGGGTTTGGAACGTGTATTAAAATTCAGAAGAAGGAGGTCTCTGAAGTCTCCTAGGGCAGTGCAGGGGAAAGCTCCCCTCAAGGCTGACAACTTGGGGGTAAGTCACAGCAAGCCCCACCTCTGATATCTCCAAGGGCTCTAGTTCTTGTCCCTTGCAGAGGCCAGAAATAGAGATGGCTCTTGTGCCTACCCTTTGTCCAGCAAAGACCACCTGATAAGAACCCACAAAGATACTCTCAATGCACCCTATTATGTTTCTGATGTAAACATGGCTAGTCTTCCTGCCCATGGAGGTTGGGGCAATGCACCGAGATGCTGAGGGTGAGGAGAACATGCTAGCCCCTGTCCTGCACAGACGTCCAGTGAACACGCCTCCTTCACCAACTCCCCAATGCACTGGAAGTACTAAGGCGGAAACAGAAGGCAGGGGAGGCAGCAGGGTCTGGCTTTACCTCCAAAGGTGTAGCCAAAGGTTCCAGCACCTCCCCACTTAATAGTGATAATAACAGCGTATATCCAAACCTTTGTAAATGCAGGACACATTCTAAGATTCACACAGATAAGCTCATTTAATCCTCATGAGAACAGTATATACATAATGGGGGTGCCAAAAAAAGTATACACATTTTGAGAGATGTTATCTACATATTACTTTTTGAAGTTGAATTGAATTACGGCAGCAATATGTAGTATGACGTTTGCACAAAAAGATAGTGTTAATCAAATGAATGCTAGCGCCACTGTGTGAGAAGCAGCAGCACAAGACCATTTTCAAGTAGCATTTGAAATTCGATAACATTGTGGAAGAACAACAATGGAGGTGTGAGTATGCAACAGAACCTCAAACCTGCCTAACAACTCCACATGTTCATGATAAGTTTGAGATCCAAGGTAGCATGTGTGGTGTACACAAGAGAAGATGGGTTTCTTCTGCTATGGTAACCTTTGAGCACCTCTTGTAATTGCAGAAGTCAATTGTGCTTATATTCATCTTCTGTTATTGGTATATATTAAGTATTACAATTTTAATACAGTGTTTAAAATGTGTATACAAGCCACAAGTGATGGCACACACCTGTAATCCCAGCACTTGACAGGCTGAGGCAGGAAAATCAATGTGAGTTCGAGGCCAGCCCGGGCTATAATAGTGAGTTCCAAGGTCAGCCTGGGCTACCCGATGAAACCCTGCTTCAACCCACCCCCCACTAAAAAAAAAAAAAAAAAGCATATACAGTTTTTGGCACCCTCTGTGTATATGTATGTGTTAAGTGCACATCCCCATTTAACAGGTGAGAAAAGTGAGGCACAGAGAGGTTAATATCTTGTCAGAGACCACAGAGCCAGTGAGAGGCAGAGCAGGATTCGGGCCAAGGCTGCCCTCCCTGCAGAGTGCACCCTTACCACTGTCCACTATGCCTTTCAATCTGTCAGTTCAAACAGGCTGGGCAGGAGGGAGAAGCAAGAATTCAGTGGTGACCTCTTCTGGTCCAGGCACTCATGTAGGGTGTGTATGCTTCACTCTCAGAAGAATCCAGTGCAGGATGAGCTAGAGACTCACTGTCCATGTGAAGAAACAAGACCATGAGTCTGAGCATCTGCTAAGGCTGCACAGCCCTGAAAGCGTGGAGCTGAAATCCACCCCTGGCTTGAGCTCTGCCTACCAGATGTCTCCTCTACAGGCTGTGTAGGAAGCCGAAGAAAATGGAGACCAGGAGGGAGTAAGAGAAGAGACAGCAGTTGAGGAGGCTAAAGGGGGTTCCAGAAGGCTTCCTCAGGCCTGGCAGCTACCCTGGCTTCCTCAGGGTCTGAGGGAATCTCCAGACCTCCCCCTAAGGTTGCCTGGGAGTGGAGGGGCACCCGAAGGGCAAGGGCACCAAAGCATCTGCCCCTGGAGACCAGTGGCCCTGCTGCTCCCCCAGATCTGGTACCAAGGCCTCAGCTGCACTGCTGGGGGCGGGTACAAGGTCTTGTGGGGTCCCCCACCTAGCACACCTGGGGTTAGGCCCAAGGCAGGATCAGGGGCATTGCCAACCTAGAAATGCACTTCCTGATCGATCGGCAGTCTTGGGCAGACACTGGTGAGGGCCAAGGGCTCGAGGGCGGAAGCACTGCGGGCAGCGAGGATGGTGAGGGTCACAGAGTGCAGGCTAGACCGCAAATGCTGCCCCCTCCCCCGGTCTTCGGTGGGGTCTGAGCATCGCGTCCAACAGGCTGGTGGTCCCTGAGCTGCCATGTGACCCAGCCTGGGACAGCCCGGGGAAACTGCAGGGCGGGACGAAGAAGGCGAGTGGTGGGAGAGGAGAGGCCTTACTGCAGCAGGCGCCGACGGTACAGGGCCGCCAGCAGCACAGCCAGGAGGGCGCTGGCCACGGTCGCCCCAAACCACCAAGCCCAGTAGGACCCCTGGCACTGCACTTCAGACTCTGCAGGATCCTCCGTGGCGGCATGCAGCCCTGGGCTCCCCTCCAGGACCTCGGCAGGGCTGGGGCCCTCGGCCACGTGGATGTTAAACGACTCATACTCGTTCTCCTCGGGGCCATGCCTGGGCTCTGAGCTCATGGAGCTGTCGGGGCTGATGGCGAGGTCCGCGGAACATCCCGAATATGGCTGGCTCTCCACTCGGGAGACCAGCTCGCCAGGCTTGCTCAGCAGCAGCTCTGAGTGCAGGCTTCCGGAGCCGGTGCGTGGCTGGTAAGAGCTCCCTCCAGTGGCGACTGTGGTTCCTGGAGCTTCTGGGGTCTCCTGGAGGAAACAAGAGAACTGGAAGGGACTGGGGGTGACAGATTGCATAGCCCCATTCCCAGGACAGAGCATGAACTAATCGCCCATCTCATCAGTTCCCAGCTCATAAACCCCCAAGACTACCTTCTCTTGGGGACCCAACCCATTGACGGTGCAGGTACAGCAGGGGAAAAGAGGACCTAAGCCCTACAGTGCCATTGTTAGCTCCTTCTAGGACAGCCTCTCCCACTCACTGGCCTGCCTGTGAGCTCATCTTTTCCCCAGAGCAATTGCTGGGGTGTGGCTTTGGCCTGAGGGCCACAGAACAGCCACAGGATCTCAGGCCTGTGAACCTGGTTTCTCTAGGCAAATAGCAACAGTAAGGTTAGCTATGGGGGCTGCTGTCTCAGAGCACCTGCTCCAGGCCACATGGCCTGAGGCTGCTATCTGTAAAGCCTGGTCATGACAGGATAAGCCAGACTTCTTGGTAGTGAAGAGGAAGGCATGGAGGCCTGAGGGCCACTGTGCTCTACCCCTAAAACTGCATCCTCATTTGCAAAATGACACCACCAAGTTTAACTGAGCCTACAGCCATACCATTGTGGTGTCTGATCCCATCAGATCTCAGAAGCTAAGCAGGGCCCAGCCTGGTTAGTACTTGGATGGGCGATTGCCTGGGAACATCAGATGCTAGAGGCTTAGGAGAAGGACCTGGCAACCCACTCCCAAAGACCAATCAACCATTGAAAACCCTATGAATAGCTAAGAAGCACTGACAATAGTATTTCGTCTGTTGTACATAGGGTTGCTATGGGTCAGACATTGACTCCATGGCACCCAACAACAAGCTTAACTGGGCTTTGAGCTCCAAATGGGTTAATGCATGTGACCACTGGGGGTGGTTCCCATGCCTAACCATCCTGAAGGCCTGCACTTTATAAGTTCCCATGACTATCATTTCTCCTGGAAGACATGGTGTGGGGCCTGGATAAGGCTGCTTCTCAGCTATACCCACAAGGACAGTCATGGACATGCCCAGGCCAGAGACAGTATGGGGACTAGGAAGGATCAGGGCCTGGAGGACCAGCACTCCTAGGGAAGAGGCTGAGGCACTGCTAGGAGGGACAAGGACGCACCTTGACTCTGCTGCTGCTCCTGTTGGAGGGCACTGTGTTGCCAGGCGCCTTGGTGGGCACCATGCTAGTGGATGCTTTGGATGCCACTATGCCAGCACGTGCTGAGTTGATGGGCAATTTGGACGGTGTTGGATTGGTGAGCACATTCGGGGGCATTGTACCAGAGGGCTTCATGCTGGTGGGCAACCTGGAGGGCGCTGTGCTGACAATTGCTGGATTGGCAGGCACTTTAGAAGACACGGTATTCCCAGGCATCAGGCTAGTGGGAGAAGGCACTGAACTGGTAGTCATAGAGTTGGCAGGTACTTCTGCATCACTGGGGCAGGTGGGAGCCTTAACCTGGTCACCAGCTCCCTTTGCAGAAATCAGGCCAATGGAGGAGGAAGAGGGGGTGGTGCCCATAAGCGAAGCTGCCACTGCAGGTCCAGGCAAGCGGCTGGCCCTGGGAGTGGACCGGGCCAATGGCTGGAAGGAGACAGTTGGAGACACAGGCCCACAGGAAGATGTGGGGCTGGAGATGGTACCTGCAGGGGGTAAAACAAAAAACAGAAACACAAACCCAAAGAGCCATTTCACCATAAGGTATAGAGAAGGCTCCCTCGGCCCCAGGTCACATTGTCTCTATTGCATCCAGACTTCCTGTCTATGAAGGAGATGCCATGGTCCCTGTGATCACTGCTCCCAAGCCAAAGGCTCAACAGGTACCCTCACTCCTTGACTTGAAATCCCAAGTGTATCCTGCCACAGAAATAAAATGGTCCTAGACTCAAAAAGAGAAATACCACATGTTCTCAATCATAGTGAGAGCTAAATTTAACTTAAAGAAAGAAAAATAATTATACATATTGAGACATATAAATAAATTAAGAATCATACCTTTTTAAGAAGGGGAAAAAAATGAGCAGATCAGAAAGGAGGGGGAGGGGATCAGCAGGTGGGAGTGGAGGATGGGGAAGTGGGGAAGGAAAGGAGAAATACTGTAGAGGGGCAAGGAGGGAGAGGAAAATCTCAAAATACAGAATATAACTATGTGAACACATGAAAAAAATCAATGAGAATATAACCCATGATAGCATATGATTTTCTTTGTACATTAATTAAAATACCTATTTTTTTCTAAAAAAAAAAAAAAAAAAAAAAAACAGTGAAATGATCACTCCCTCTAACCACACTCAGGAGCTTGAAGATCATTATTAATTATTCTCTCTGTTTTTAATTTGTTCCACTCAGGACACCCTCATTGTTCCCTTTTCTGCCTTCTCCTTAGTCTGCTGGACTCTTGGACACTCCCCTCACTCCTGTCCCCTGCTTCCCTGGATCAGAGGAAGGGACAGCAGGATGGCTCAAACAGAACCACTCACACCAGTCAAGTGGCACGAGAGGCTGGCCAGCACCCCAGCATAAGGACAAAGCCACCCCTGGGAGGAGGACCTGACCTGGAGGAAGCAATGGGTAGCAGCTGATGGAAGCCCATAAAGGTGATGACATTAAGATTCTCCATGGAACTCTGAAGATGCACAAGCCAGACCCAAGGCTGACGAAAGTCAGGAGTGATGTCTGATGTCTTCTTCCCCAAATCTAACACCAGATAATCTTATGGGACCTGTGTCAATGAAATGTGCTGAAATCAAAGCACCCTTTGCCTCCACGGTTCACAGCAGCATCTCTTAAAAGGGGTATCATGACTAGTTGACACTGCAAAGTGAAAAGGGATGTTTGGGGGTGGTAGGAATTGGGAGGGTGTTAACATGGCTTCTCCCAGCTTTAACAGTTCATATGGTTATCCCAGGGCACTGACGGCTGGGCAGGCACCAGGGCCATGGAGAACATAGTTTGGAAAGCAGCCAAAAAACATGCCAGCCTGGGAGGTCAAGGTGGACAATGTATACCCTGTGGGGTGGTACTGAGGCGTGATGTAGCATCCAAGCTGATAAAGACATTACTTCTTTTGAGGGCTGAGATGTTTTAGTGATTTTCTGGGAACTGGACACCCTTTGGGGCAGGGCAGGGCCTAAGGGCTCCCTGCCAACATGTGGCCCAGCCCTGTACTGTACTTCCCTGTCCTCTAGGCCCTGGATGATCCCTACAGAGTCCTTTTAGCAGAGTGTACAAATGGCCCCAATCCTCTCCCCATGGGTACAGCAATGTACAGCAATACACAACTGAACAGCAGCCAATACACAACTGAACAGCAGCAAGGTGACTTTGTTGGTCAGTTTCCCCACTCCTTGAATCTGGGCTGGCCTTATAACTTGCTTTGGCCCACAGGATGGGGCAAGAAGTACCATGACAGGTTTGAATCTATGCCTCAGAAGCATTCACATGTGCTTGGTGGCCCCCTCCCCACACAGCTGCTGGGAGATGGGCTTGTGTGCTAGAGGATCAGAGACTACATGGAAGAGTAAAAAGATGCCCTAGCCAACAGGCGGAAGCAGAGCATATGCGTATCCTGTGTGTTCACAACAGGAAATGCAGCCAAGACCAGAAGAACTGCCCATATGGGTGAGTGATGTGCTAAATAAATGGTTGCAGTTTAAGCTACTAAAAAGTATTTTTGGACTGTTTGTTATGCAGCAAATACTAACTGATATGCGCACTAAGGAAATGGTTTACTCCCTGAGGTGGTGGTGGTGGTGGTGGTGTTAGGTGCTGTCAAATTAGGTCTGTTTCATAGTGACCTACGTACAGCAGAACAAAACACTACCCAACACTGTGTCATACACGTGATCTTTTTATGTTTGAGCCCATTGTTACAGTCACTATGTTTCTTCTCATTTTGAATCATGCCATGTCAGCAAAAGGAGTCCCAGGGGTTTTACCATTCCCATCATTAAGGTTGACTCTACTTCCCCAGTCGTTTCTGGAATACCTTCCAGCCAGGGGGCTGCATTTTCCAGCACTATATTTGACAGTGCTTCTCTGTTATTCACAGGGTTTTCAATGGCTAATTGTTTTAAGAGTGGGCTGCCAGGTCTTTCTTCCTAATCTGTCTTAGTGTGGAAGCTCGGCTAAAACTTGTCCACCATGGGTGGCCCTGCTAGCATCTGAAATATGGGTGTCATAGCAGCACTTTCAGTATCATAGCAACACACAAGCTCCCAGAACACAACAAGCTGACAGATGCTTCATGTCCAAAAAAGGACAAATGGCAACTCTAATTCTAATCCTCACTTGGGAGGTCAGAGAGGCCTTGTCACACATTTCATGCATACCTGTCACGTGGGTGCTGCCCAGTTGTGGGTCCTGCTCCTGATGCCCACTGGAGATCTGAGGGCTGAGCAGTGGCAGGTTAGATGAGGGCTCCAAGGAGCCACTGGGCCTCCTCTGCACGGCCCTGGGGCTGTGGGCCTCCTCTGAACTCTGCAAGAGAGGACAAGAGAATAAGGCAGTGACTTTTCCCAAGAGTTGGCAAAGGACAGCTGATATTCACAGGGCTTAGCCCACATCTCAGAGCCCAGGACCTGAGGAAGCCCTTGCCTCACTTCTGGTCATTGCCGGACTCTGTCCACAGATGACCTTGCTTATACCTCACAGAAAACACACACGAAGGGGCTGGCATAGCTCAGTGGTAGACCACTCACCTAGCATGCACAACAGCCTAGGTTTAACCACCAGCATTTTAAAAAAGAAAAACACTAGAAAACTACACACCATCCCATTGGGACACCTATCCAACTGTCTGGCCCTATGAAAGGCCTCTCTCTCCACAGCCACCACATAGAGCCCTTTCCTCATGGTTTCTGCACAGACCCTGTGGCTTTGGGTCCATGGTTTGGTGTCATCTGGACACTCCATGGCCCACTCATCATGTCTCTCTAGAATTGGTCATCTTTCCCCCATATATGACTTTATCAGTGAGAATTATAGCTCCCTCCATCCCCCTGTGACCTCCTATTCCTTCATGCCCAATCCAGTCACTCCCCAGGCCCCTCTACCCAGGTCAACATCTTGCAAGACCACTGCAAAGTGCTCAAAACTGGCCTCCCAACTGGATGATGCCAGAGTGCTGGGGGATGCCACACGCTTGCCCAGTAGCCTGGGAGCTGGGCTGGGACAGGTCTCCATTGAGGGAGCCCTGGGGTTCTTAGCAGAGATTAGGCATGATTTGTAGGGAGTAGGAGAGGACTTCTGGAAGGCCAGGTGGGCAGAAGTGTGTGGACAGAAGTGTGTGACAGACTGTGAGGACATACCTGTCCTGGGGACGTCGGTGGCTGGCTGTCCTGGACAGGCATGGGGAAACTTGGCTCCTCTCGGTAGCCATTGTAGGGGGTGTTGTGGGCCACAACAGGAGTGGAGGCTTCTAGAACCTCAGCAGGAACTGCTGGCACCTCCGGTGGGATTGGGGAGTTCGATGGGGCCCCTGGGAGACAAAGATACAGTGATATCAAGAAGAAATCAGGGCCTGGTGTGGTGGCACAGGTCTGTAATCCCAAACACTTAGAAGGCTGAGGCAGGAAGATTGCAAGTTAGAGGCCAGCCTGGGCTACATAGCAACTCCTTGTCTCTAAATAAATAAATAAATATGTACATAAATAAATATAAATAAAAACAACAACAAAGAAGGAACCAGGGTGTGGTGTCCCGATGACGAGAGAAGTCTGGATGCTTTGGGGCCCCCAGGCCTCTCTCCACAGCTCCCAAAGATGACTCAATGTGGGAGGAACTTCTCAGTGGTAACAAGCATCACTGCTTGGGAGGGATGAGAATGAGAGAAGAGGAATCATGGAGGACAGGAGAGGTGGCAAGAGCAGGGAGGGGCAGTGTGTTGGAGGGATTGTGAGCATCTCACCACCCAGACTATGTCAGTGGACATCCCTTCTCTGTCCCCAGGCCTTCTCCTCATGACTGTCACCTCCCCAACTGATGCTTTCCAACACACATTCCTGGCCTTGCCACAGTAATTTATATTCAAAAGATCACTATCAACCCCCATAAATGGAGAGACCAGTTAGGAAATAAGAGAGTAGAAGAAAGAAAAAAAGAAAGAAAAACAAACACAGGGGTCTCAAAGCTGTAAATCTGGCCAGGGTCTCACAGTTGCCTCTGGCCTGAACTATAAATAGGACTGGCTTGAGTTTTTGTCCTGTGTCTCCTCCTCAGACCCCATCCCACCAAATCCTCTCTGGTCACTTGAACTGGCAGGGTCACTAAGGAATTAAGGAGTAACTGGACAGCTGGGGAGGAGGTGGAGACCAGAATGTTCTCAAGGAGAACAGGAGGAGGTAAAGAGAAACAGAGAGTGAGGGTACACAGTGGGGTAAGGGGAGAGGAAATGAGGACATTGGAAGTCAAATATGCAGCCAGAAGAACAAGAGGAAGCTGGGCGTAGTAGCGCATGACTGTAATGCCAGCAATTTGGGAGGTGGAGGTAGAGGAAGGAGGATCACAAATTTGAGACCAGAGGCAGCCTGCATAACTTAGTGAGAACCTGTCTCAAGATTAACTATTTTAAAAAGGAGCTGGGTATGCAGCTCAGTGGTAGAGCACTTGCAAAGTACTGTGAGGCCCTGAGTTCAGCCTTGAGTACTGCAAAATCAAACAAAAGTCCCCTAGAGGAGGCCCCTTGTGCTGAGGACGTGGGAAGTGCTGGACTCCAGCTAAGCACCAAGGAGGCACCATACATGGGGTCTATCCACAACAGCCCTATGTGGCAGATACGGCCATCAGCCCCACTGTGAGGAAGAGAAGACTGAGGTTCAAGGCAATGAAGGGACTTGGCCAAAGGGACACAGCTAGTAAGTGGCTCCACACCCAGGTGTGCCCTTTGCTGGGTAGTGATGGGAAGGAGGATGAAAGGAAGGCAGGAGAAACAGGGGTGAGGAGAGAGCGAGAGAGGAGGCCAGGGAGGCAGACAAGGGGTCCAGCAGGAGGCCAGGACAGGAAGCTCACCGCGAGGCAGGTAGCTCTGATAGACATGGGCCACTTGGTCAGCGAGGCCAGCCAGCTCACAGGTCCTCAGGGCTCCAACGAAGAATTCCACCCAGCCTGTCCTTCGCTGGAGGCTGTTGAAGAGTTCCCAGAGTGTGTCCCGGTTCCCCAGGCGTGTGTAGGAGGCCCGCAAGCGATCCTGGAAGAGATCAAACCAGGTGGCCCCCATCCCTCTCCTGTGCAGAAGAGGGCAACTGCAGAGGGACACCAAGAAAGTCACGAGAGGGTGTCAGCCATCTGAAACTAGGTCAGAGCTCAGGACAAGGCCAGGGTGGGAGCCCAAGTGTGGAGTAGTGAGGAAGAAAGCAATTAGCAACAGCAACAAAGCGAGCTGCAAGGAAATGAGTTGTGGCTATCTCCCAGGCTCTCTGTTAAGGCTTTGCATCAATTATCCTATTTAATGCTACAGTTATTCCTACTTTACTGATGAGGAAAGTGAGGCTTAACAGAAGCAGATCCCACGGCAGTGGGGCAGCGAGAATCCAAAGCCTTGGGTTTAGACAGCCCCCAAAACAAAGAGAAAGGTTTGGGTGAGCCAAAAAGGAACAGGCTCAGTGTAACAATAAGACGAAAGGGCAAAGAGGAGAAGAGAGGGGCCAAGGATGGGGAAAAGGGAGCGAGAGTACTGGGGGGATCTAGGAACATGACAGCTACAGAGTTGTTATATCAGCTCAAATTCCCATATAAAAACAGGCAATCAGATAGGAGAAACAAAAACCCACAGAAAATATTTACTATAGACTAGGTGACAAAGGATCCCTAGAACCCCCCCAGTACAAGACAGGGCCAAACTCCCCAGGCCCCAGACTTCAGCTCCAATGGTAACTGCATAGGACACACAGGGAGCAATGGCACTCCTCAGACACCTGAGGACAGATGTCTTCTGACTCCCAAAAGAGCCTGTGGGCACCTGCTGGGAGCACTCAGGTCCATGTGAGAGCAACTACACCTGGGAGGGGTTTTGCCACTTCCCCAGCTAATGAGCACAGGGGGCCCACAGCAAGCCCAGGGGAGGCAAGAAAGATTGGGTTCCTACAAACTCTCAAAACTGACCCCCAGGGTTCCCTGCCAGGACAGGGTCCCACAACAAGGCAAATGGAATCAAAACTGAGCAGGACCAGGACAAGAGTGATGAAGGAAAGAGAAAGTTTTGAAAAACACTGAGCCAGAAAAATCTCAGAATGCTGGCGCCATATTTTTTTAGCACTACACAAATACAACACCAGGGGGAGCTTGGCAAGGTTAGAAAAGCCACTCTGCACCACACTGGCTTTAAAAGTTAGAGAAACAGCAAAGATAATAAGGAAGATGATGCAGGAGGAAGATGGAAAAAAGAGCTGGCCCTGGCCTGGGGAAAGAACTGGGACAGGGTTGAACTTGGAATTCTACAGCCCTGCCCCCAGCCCAAGTGTCCAGCTGCCATTCCCTGGCTCACCTGGTCGCTGGGTGTGAGGCAGGGCAGGTAAGGCAGAATCTCCAGAACATCAACACGGCAAAAGTTGCTGTGATGGCGGCAGATATACTTATAGGTCTTTTCCTCAGCAAATGTCATGGCTGCTCAGGTTCTGAAGAGAGAGGGCTCTGGCCCCAGAAAGAGTGGATGGACCGAGGGAGAGGCAAAAAGACTGGAAGAAAGATTGAACATGGCAATAGGGTTGGGAGTGGGTTGGACAAAGGCTATTCTTTCTCAGCTTTTTGGAATCTTTGCTTTAATTTTATTTATTTTTTTAGTATTTGGAGGTTGAGCCCAGAGCCCAGGGCCTCACACATATTTTGCAAGTGCTCTGCCACTGGGCTGCACCCCCAGTCTATTTTTTATTTTGAGACAGGGTCTTGCTGAATTGTGCAGGCTGCATCTGATCTCAAACTCGCAATTTTTTTGCCTCAGCTTTCCAACTCGCTGGGATCACAGGCGAGTACCATCACACTGGCTCTGCTTTTTTTTTCTTCTTTAATCTTTAATTTCTTTAAGCATCCTATGTTATTATTGACTGGATTCCAGAAGCTCAGAGAATTTGCTTAAAAATAAATTGAAAGAATCAGATACAGATCTGGGATGCATTTCTGCCCAGTGGGTTGGTCAGTGTTGGGGAAGGTCTGCATGTACCTCGTGTGTGTGTGTGTGTGTGTGTGTGTGTGTGTGTATGTGTGTATTCATGTGCACACATGTGTCCCTAGCTGCTATGTTTGTGAACAGACACATTCCCCTCCTGGCTCTAAAACAGGACAGCAAGATAGCCACCTGCTTCTTTTCAGTATACCTAAAAAGAAGAAGAAAAAAAAAAGCTCAACCTGATAATAGGATCATCCTACTATAAAGATGAAGACTATGGGGCACAAGCAATAAACGGACCTGCTAGTTAACAGAAGAGCAAAGAACTTTAGGATTAGGTTCTTTCCAGATGCAGGACTGCCATTAAAGGTTGCTATATACCAGTTCATATGGTGGGAGACTGACTTCCACTGCACTGAAGTCACTGTGTGACTCAGAGCAAGATACCAGCCTTTTCCAGATGGTTTTCTTGAGGGCATGTTTGGAGGATCTAAGAGAGCCTTTGCTGGTATACACTTGACAGAAGAATGGTCCTTCTGTACTGGAGATGGCCATCCTCTTTGTCCTCTTTGACCAAGTGCTCAGCTTCAGGAAGGAGGCACATAGAATGTTGAGGGAGGAGGGGGGCACCTGCCTAGCCAGCCAGATAAGCTGAATCAACCCTGGCAACCAATGGGGTAACAGATGTTGCAGCCAGATCACCCTTACATCCTCCAAGTTTCTTCTTTAAAAGGTTCAGAGATCTTGTTTTGACAGAATAGTAGTTTGGACACATAAACTTAAAAATTTTCAAGTGCCTCATATACAAGCACGCATTATTGATGTAGCACTTACCACAGTTTGCAAGTATAGATGTGCATGTTTGTTTGTTTCGTATTTGCCTCCCCATCAGGGAGTAGTGCAGGTAATGACAGAGAGAAGGTTTACGCCATCATCCAATTTATATTCTATTGCAGTGGGACAGATAACAGATCAGTGAACACATACCTAAATAAGAAGTCCATAAAATAATACAGATTACAAAGAAAATAAAGTAGGGCAATGAGACAGAGCCCCAGAGAAGGGCATGCTACTGGAACTGGGGTGGTCCCAGCAGCCCTCTGAACTGGCAACATTTGAACTGAGCTGTGACAAAACTGGTGTCTTGGGCAGAAGGCATAGCAAATGCAAAAGACCTAAGGTGGGAATGAGCTTAGCATGCTTCAATAGAGAGCACGCCAGTGTTATGGTTTAGAAAGCTAAGTGAAGGACAGAGATCAAGGTCAAAGAGGTTGGCAGTGCTAGTCATTTATGCAAGGTGATGTTGAGGACTTTGTTTGTTTTGCAGTGGGGGTGGGGGTGTTGAACCCAGGGTCTCGAGCATGCTAGACAGGTGCTCAACCACTGAGACACACATACACACATGCATGCACGCACACGCGCGCACACACACACACACACACACACACACACACACACACACTTTAAATTTTAAGACAGGGTTTCACTAAGTTACACAGGCTCCCTCTGGTCTGGAATTTGTAATCCTTCAGTCTCAGCCTCCCAAGTAGCTAAGATTACAGGGATGTACCACAACACCCAGTGACTTTGTTTTGTTGGGAGTGAAACACAGAACCACTGGAAGGTTCTTACAGGGAAAGGAGATGATCTGATTTATGCTAAGGGCCTCTCTGGTGGTTATAAGAACTATGAAGGGGCAAGGGTGAAAACAGGGACCCAAGTTAAGAGGCCACAATGGGGGAAACATGATGGGTATGGCCAGGATGGTAGCAATGGAGGTGGAGAGTGGTGGCTGGATTCCTGGTGTTCTGGAGAGGTTAGAGGTAAGGGAGGGAGGAGACTCAAGTGCTGTTCCTTGGGTGCTGACGGGAGGAAGGTGCCGTTTCCCCAGGGAAGGAGCTACGGCAGAGGCTGCTCCAGGGCTCTGTTTTGAACAAATGAATTTTAACAGGCTGTTGGACTCCAAGAGCACTGTGGGGAAAGGAAAGGAGGTAGAAAGGAGACCAAGCAGGTGTCATTGTGCATGAGACATCTGGGAAATAGTGCCACAAAGCAGAAAGTGTCCATAGCTGTTGTGAATGCCAGGGCCTCGCCACATGGAAAATGCGGCAAGAGTCCTGTCTGGTGGCCTCACAGCGCCATGCTCCATGACTTTCATTGCCAAAAGCCAGGTGCCACATTCCTGGTGGGGCAGGCATGACCGATGGAAGGTCAAGGAGATCACAGAGGTGAGGTTGGGGGGAGTCTTTCGAGCCTTCAGGAGATGAGCAAAGAACACCTCTGTGCAGGCTGATGGACCACCTTCTCCTTCTTTTCCCATGGCACCTAGGAAGGTACCAGGAGGGAGTCAGGTGAGCACTATTCTGCAGCCCAACCTCAGCCCTTAAGGCACAGATGGTGGCCCCACCAAAAAAAAAAAAAAAAAAGGAAATCTGCATTTGTTCACATTTATTGAGGGCCCAGTGTAGGCAGGGACATCCTATGACTCTTTCACTTAGTCTTTGACACAGTCTCAGGAGAAGGGAAATGATACCAAGTTACACAACTGGCCAGGGGTCTACACAGGATTTGAGCCCAAGTTTTCTTGCCTCATTGCAACTGATTATATACTTTGTAGGGCATAGAGTCACCTGCAGCAGAAAGCTCATGCCTTCATGCCCAGGGAGGGGCCAAGATCACTGGCCAAGATCAGGTGCCCCTGAGAGGATGGATACATTTACTCCTTTCTTTCTCTCTCTTTCTCTCTCTCTTATATTTGGGGGTTGAACCCAGGGCCTCACACATACTTTGTAAAGGCTCTGCCACTGAGCTGCATCCCCAGCCTATTTTTATTTCTTATCTTGAGACATGGTTTCTGTCAGTTAGGCAAGCTGCCTCTGGCCTTGAACCTGCGATTCTCCTGCCTCCGCAACCACTAAGATTACTGTTTTGAACCATTGCGCTCAGCTTCTGGACAGAAATGAACATCTTTCAGACATAGCTGAGGTAATTAATCTTAGCCTCATTAACATCAGCCTCGGTTCCCAGGCATGGACTGTCCTCCAACATGTTTTTGAAGATTCACAGGATCTATACACAGACCGTCGTCCTTACTTTGTTTCATTTTCAGCCTTTTTCTGGCACCTCCTTCCGATCTCAGAGAAAAGGAGGTGGCGCAGCGTTCCGGACGCCGCGAAGTTTCCAAAGTTTCCCACCTGATGGCCTCTGAGCGGTGGTGGAAAGAAACCCCCACCCTCGGAAGGGATAGGCCTCACAGCCTCGGATGGAATTCCTGGGCGGGACCCAGGGTCCGCTTAAAGCAGAGAGGTTGCTCTGAGCAGGCGGAGACTGTCAAGACTCAGGGGCGGGCTGCAGCCCTCGACTCCCAGGCTCGGCCGCCACAGGTCGGCGCACCCGCGCTCGGTCCCGCCTGAGGGTCACCCTGGGCCTGCAAGAGGCAGAAGGAGCTCAGCCCGTCTCCTTCCGGCCCAGTCTTTCCCCCGAGCCACAGCAAACGCCCTAAGCTACCCCTCTCCCTAGGTGCGGGATGCGGCGCGTGGAGCCTTGAGTGTCACAAACCCCGTGTTCTGCAGGACTTTCTGTCCTCGAGTCCCGCGCGCTCTGTCCCCTCATGGGAAAACCCTGCTCACCCTAGACCCCCTGTGCGTCCCGGGGGACTCCAAGCCCCACTCGGCCCTGGCAGCGGCACCCCACCTCCCCGAGGGGCGTCGGTGCGTGCTGAGCCCAGAAGATCGAGCGCCGAGGAGGCGAACTTACCTAGCTTAGCCACCACCCGGCCACCAGCTGACCACGGTCGCCACCACGGAACCCTCCCTGCACAGAGGGGGCGGGGCGAGGCCAGGCCCGCGCGGCTATTGGCCGGGCAGCGGGGCGGAGCTTCGCGGGCTCCTAGAGGCGGCTGAGCGGCGGGGGCGGGCACTTGGCCTAGGCTTGAGGACCTGGAAGCGCTGTGATGCGCGTTAAGGACCCAATTAATTACCTGCTGAGGGGGCGGGGGAGCAGATTATTTTCTTCTCTTATTCTTCTCCACCAACTTCTAGGGGAAGTCCAGCCAGGGTCCAGCCAGAAACCATGCAGACAGCCCGCCTCGCAGTCATTGGCAGAATCAGAATTGTGTGCCGTACTTCCCCAGAGAAGCAACACTTCCGCCAGCCAGGTGCTCTCGGGAGAGAATTTTCGTGTAGTTCGCTCCTGCATCCCGGGGCCTGGCACAAAGTGCTCAATAAAAGTGGAGTGACACACAGAGGTCATAGGGTCGGGAGTGCCTAGCCAGGCGACCGGGCAGGTGTGAGAGGATAGGGGCGGGCGATTGCCGGGTAGGTGGGGGCAGGGCAGGGACACAAAGGTTGACGGGCAGGGACGCTAGGTGTGGCCTTGAGCGGGAAAGGCCTCTTCCGCCCTAAGATCCTGCAGTGCTTGCTATAAGCTGAGTCCTTCCTGTCCTAGGGCAAAGCACACGTTTTGGGGCAGAGGCCAATGATTATTAAACACCTACTGTGTTCCTGGGACAGGACTTAAAGCTTTAGACCTAGCTGTTGTTTGGTGCTGTTAGGTCTATCTGATTCATATTGACCCTATGTACAATAGAAGTAACACTCTTCCACAATACCTTGCCCGGCACTGTAAGTGCTTCTCTGCTATTCATAGGGTTTTCGGTGCCTGATTGTTTGGGGAATAGGCTGCCAGGTCCTTCTCCTGTTTTTGTGGTGCTGGGGATCCAACCCCAGGCCTCAGAGAGTGCAGTGCCACACTCTACCAACTGAGCTAAACCCTAGACTAGCTTTTACATCTTTGTTGTTGTTGTTGTTGTTGTTAGGTACCGTGGAGTCGGTATCCGACTCATAGCGACCCTCATGGGGTTTTCAATGGCTGTTTCCGGATTGCCTTGGGAGTGGATTGCCAGGTCCTTCTTCCATTTTTGCGGTGCTGGGAATTGAACTCGAGACCTCAGAAACTGCAACACAGCGCTCTACCAACTGAGCTAAATCCCAGCCCCAAACATATGTTGTTGTTGTTAGGTGCCATTGAGTCGGTATCCGACTCATAGCGAACCTCTGTACAACAGGGGAAACACTATTGGCAGTGCTTCTCTGCTATGCATAGGATTTTCAATGGCAGATTGACTTTTGGGAGGGGGTTGCCAGGTCCTTCTCCCAACCCTACAGCTTCTGGTGTTCCCAGGAGGTCTCCCGTCCAGGTACTAACCAGGCCCGACCCTGCTTAGCTTCCGACATCTGACGGGATTGGATGCCACAGGGCCACAGCTGCAGGCTTTTACATCTTAGGGCCCATTAAATACTCATACAATATTTAGGTAAAGGCGGTTTATTCTTCCTGTTTTGAAGAGATTAAGAGATTTGGGAAAATGTTTGACAGTTCTTGTTAAGGTTAAAATATATGCCAACCCTTTGACCCAGCAATGCCACTCAGATATACATCTACTTAGAAACGTACACACTAGATAATGTTCTAGGGACTTTATTCATAATAGGCAGATTCTGGAAGAAATCCAGATGTCCATCGGCAGAATGAATCAAGAGGCAGACTGTGGTGTCCTCACAGGATGGAACAGTATACAGCAGCAAAGAAGGGCATGGATGGAGCTCTCCACCAGTGAATGGGTGCCATGGCTAAATTGTAGTCAGCTAATGGTGCCAAACAAAAGAGTATATGCTATCTTCTTCTAGTCACATAAGTATGATCAAAAGGTAAAACTAATGTGCTTAAATAGACATCATGTTACTGGTTACCTCTGGGGCATTTTGACTAGGCGAGGGGAAAAAGGCATATCTTCTAGGGGGTCAAAATGTTTTATGGCTTGATGTTGGTGGTAGGTACACAAGCTTCAGCGCATGTAAAAATGCATCAATGGTATGCTTAAAGTTGTTACACTTTACTATCACTGCATTTTTTAAAAAGAAAAACAAGAGAGGAGTTAAGACATTTGTTGGAAGGCACATGGAAATGTCTGAGGACAGACCTGACTCCAAAGCCACTGCTTCCAAACTGAATCATAGGGAGATGTTGCAACACTTTTCAGGTGAGATTTTTTTTTAAACTGTTCTTGGTAGCTCTGTAGATATTCCACAACCTTTAGCATTTACAAAGTGTTGTAAATCTCACCCCAACTGCCATAAAGCCAGCTTCACCTGGTTTAGCCAGATGTGGATGAGTGTAGGTTAATTCAAAAAGTAATCCTGCCTGGAACTCCCCTGAATTCAGTGGCCTCCTGTGTAATTCCTGTAGGAAGAGCATTGGGAGTGTAGAGTCTGGCTTCCAAATGTGCCTGTCACCCTGCCTTTGCTGGACCTTGAAGGGCAGTAAAACAATCCAACTTCCTGGTCTGGGTGGTTCCCTGTCACCTGTCAACAGCTTTCAAAATCTAGACAAAGAACACAACATCATGCCTGTGGTATTCTTATCCAAATCTCATAACCTGAAGCTAGTCATGAGTAAACATTAAGCAAAACCAAAATAAGGGACATTTGACAGCATCCTGTCCAATATAGCAGCTATAAGCCTCATGAGCTATTTTTATTAAAATCAAATAAAATTTTAAAGTCAGTCCCTGAGCCCTAGTAGCCAAATTTCAAATGTGAAATTCACCTGACTGCTTCCTATCATGTTGAACAGCACAGATTCAGAGCATTTCTATCATCCTAGAAAGTTTTGTTAGACAGCACAGATCTACAGACTAACACTTCAAAAATGTCAAGGTCATGACAGGTAGGGAAAGCCTGGAGAGCTGTTCCAGAGTAAAGGAGACCCAAGTGTTGTGTCAACTGAATGCAATGTGGAATCCTGGGCTGGATCCTGAAACAGAAAAGGGACACTAGTGGGACAAATGGTGAAATCTGAATAAGGCTTTTGCATTAGTTAACATTCCAGGGCTGAGATGTAGCTTCATCCTAGAGCACATGCCTAGCATACGCTAAGGCCCTGGGTTCAACCCCCTCACCACAAAATAAACAAACAATATTCTGTCGGCATTAATGTTCTGGCTTTGATCATTGTACTGTGATTACATAAGATACATTTATATGATTTTTCACCACTGTGTTGTAAGTCTGAAATTATTTCAAAATTATAAAGTAAAATAAAATAAATCATCTTTTGACTCCATCTGGCTATTTCTGCTACATTATCTTTTATTATTTATTGCATTCCACCCTATTTTGTGGGCACACTCCATTGATTGTTGTCCATTTGCTAGTGGAAGGATGGGTCTAGAGAGTCATCTGTGCCTCAGTCTGCCCCTAGTGAAGGCCTTGGGATGCACCCTTACCTGTAAAGTTCAATCCAGGTAGGCCTGTGTCTCCAGGCCAGTGGTCTGAGAAGGGCTGTGACCCACCTGTGATGACTCAGCAATCACTAGCTCACGTTTCCCCTCAGAGAGCAGTCAGGTCCAAATATAGAGCCAGAGGGCTTTGAAGAGCATCATGCACTCATGGTTGAGTCCTTCAGGGAATTCTCTCGGACTGAAAAACAAATCATAATCCCTGCCTTTCCAACTTCATTTTAAATAATTTTTCAAATAGCTTTTTGTTGTTGTTTCTGGTTCTGGGGATGAAACCCAGGGCCTCTTACATCCCAAGTAAGTGCAGCAGTTCTTTAAACTGTTTTGCAATTTTTAAATTTACTTTGTGTGTGTGTGTGTGTGTGTGTGTGTACGTGCGCGCATGTGTGCATGCTTAATACAGCTGTGGACAAAACAGAAATGTTTGATAAGAAAACAAAACTCTGTACTCAATGCCACCACCCAGGGATGACTGCTGGTGAGCCCCTGGTATCTTACCTGCTAGTGTTTTCTTTTCAACAGTTCCCAGCCTCTTGTCCTCTGGTTTCCAGGGCTCATCCTTTCCTGACCGGCCATGTGAGATGGTTCAAACCAAGATGTGGGCCACATCAGGTCTGAAAGGAGCCTTCCTTCCCTTGACCCACATCAGCTTCTGGGTCAGTACCTACAGCAGCTGGCTCCTCCTCTGGTCCCCAAAGGTCAGCGTGGGCTCCTTATCAGGCCTCAGGACATCATGTTGGTGGTGGTCTACCACTCCAGGGCTGCCATACTCTTCCTTCTTGAGACCCACCAACACAGGCCACTTGGCAACAGATGATTTCTGGAGCAGCAAGCAAATGAGCACATAGGTAGGATATGTCTTCAAAGTTAGACATAGACTTGCTAAAAATCACAGGCCTCTCCTAATGCAGGGGACTTCTCCCTGGCCATGTCCCTCTATGGTCTCAGCTTCCCACCACACTGCTATGCTCTACTTGCTCTGAGCCCCTCTTACTATCTCTTGTTCTAAGGCCCCTCACCCAGTTATCAAGATTCAGTACAGGAAATAGAAGTCACTCTGGGTATATTACACATGGAAAAGTTTGGTTACCTGAAGCACATTTTACCTTCAGTGAAATATATCAATCTTAAATGTATGACTTGATTTTTTTTTTCTCAGTACTAGAAGGTTGAACCTAGGGCCTTACATACACTAAGTAAGTGTTCTACCACTGAGATATTCCCCTAACCCCCTTTTTATTTCAAGGCTCACAAAGTTGCACAGGCTGCCTCCAGCCTCAAACTTGCAGTCTTCCATTCTCAGCCTCCTGAGTTCCTGAGATTACAGGAATTTCTTGTGGTGCCTGGTTTACAACTTGATTTTTATCCAGGTAAATATCTGTGTAACTAGCATCCAGATAAAAATCTAGAATATTTTCATATCTCAGAAAACTCTCTCATTCTTCTTTATCAATCTCTACCACTCAATCATTATTCAGATTATATCTCAATAACTTACCTTTGCCTATTCTTGAATTTGTTTCTTTCTTTGTTTTTTTGAGACAGTCTCACTATGTAGCCCAGGCAGGCCTTGAACTTGTGATCTTCCTTTCCCAGTCTCCAGAGGGCTGGGATAACAGGCTTACACCACTATGCCCGGCTTGTTCTTGAATTTAATATATACAGAAATGTATAGTACATGTTATTTGGGGTCTGGCATCTTTCATGTAACATATTTTTGACATCAACATATGTTGTTGTATTATCAGAAATTTGTTCTTTTTCACTGATGACTAGTAGTCCAATGTATGAATATGTCACAATTTGCTTATTCCTTCTATTTGTAATGGAACATTGGCACTTTTCAGGTTTGGGCAAATAATAATAAAGCTGCTATGAACAATAATGAATAAGGCTTTTGTGGAATTATGAGGTTGTTTTTCTTGAGTCTGTACTTAGGAACAAATTTCTAGACAATAGGGAAAGCCATATTTGGCTTTAGCAGAAGCCTCCAAAGAGTTCCTTATAGTGGTTGCACCACCTGAGACTCCCACCAGCAGTATATTTGGAATTCCAGTCCTCTGGTCCAGTTCACTTCTTCATCAACACTTGACATGGTCAGGTTTTTCAAAGCAAGCCATTTTTGTTGTTGTTGTTGTTGTTGCTTGTTATTGAGATAGGGTCTCATTATATAGCCTAGGCTGGCCTCAAACTTGCGATCCTCCTGCCTCAGCCTCCTATAGGCATGCACCACCACAACCAGCTCACATCTCATGAGGCATCTAATCATCAAACCTTATTTCATACCCATTACTCGAGCTCCCAAGGAGTCTGGGACATGTAGTTTTTCAGTTTTCAGCCTCCATAAAATATAAGAAAGTACTCTATAAGGAGGTAGAGGGAGCCTGTTATTAATTGGCTTTTAAGCTACCCCAAAATATAACAGGCTGAAATAGCAACCATTTATTTCATGGAGAATTCTGCTGGTTTGTGATTTGGGGCTGGGCTTGGTGAGGCAGCTCTGGTCTTATTTTGGCTCATGTTTTTGCAATCAGTTACTGATTCTGTTGGGAACTGACTGGTCTCAGGTGGGCTCAGCTAAGATGGATTGTCTCTGCTCCATACAGTCTCTCATCCTCCAGCAGGCTGGCCTAGGCTTTTTTCATGATGGTTGACCAGGTTTTCACATAGCGAAATGTTCTTTTTTTTTTTTAGAAATTTTTAATGTACATCTTAATGTGTTTCATTTTGACATGCTTTTCATTGTGACATTTCCATATATGCATTTTGATAAACATTATTCATATAGGTTACCCCTTACCCTCCCCTGTGCTTCCCCCCTCCCACCCTTCCCATCTAAGTTTCCCATCTAAGTCTTCTCTATCTTTTACTTAGTAGTTTTTTTCTATATGTCCTTGGGTTCCAGTTCTGTTTAAGATAGAAACTTTTCCTGTAGTGGTCTTTGTTTTTATCTTGTTAGAACAATTACATGCGATTTCTAGTCCATTTATATTGACATCATTAATGTTCTTTAAGCCTGGGCTCCACACTGGCACAGCATCACTTCTGCCACATTTTTTTGGCCAAAGCAAGTCACGAGGCTAGACTCTCGGGAGAGAAAGCAGACACCACTTCATCATGGAAGTGATATAAAACCACATTGCCAGCATGTGAATAAAGGATGAGGTGGAAAATTGTGACAATCTACTCCACCAGCCCCCACCACCCACCACCCTCCCACTCCCAGAGCCTTCTGGCAAATCCCATGTCCTGTTTCTTTTTCGTTCAAAGCAACAAGATGTCCCATATTTTACCTTTTCTATCCTTTTGTCCTGTTCCCTGGGTTCCTTAACTTTATTTTTCAAATTTAGTTCTTTTATTTTCCATACTGGGAGCATTGAACCCAAGGCCTCATATATACTTTGTAAGTGCTCTACCACTGGGCTGCATTGTGATCCCATTTTTTATTTTTATTTTTTTATTTGAGTCAAGATCTTGCTAAGTTATGCAGGCTGCCTTTGGCCTTGCAATCCTCCTGCCTCTGCTTCCCGAATTGCTGGGATTACAGGCGTGAGCTCTAATGAACTGCACCCAGCTACTTCATTATTAATGTATGGATAGTACATTTATTTTTTGAGAACTTACTCTTTAACTCTGTTGATTTTTGTCTTTGTTTTGTAGACACGTTATCTTCCTGCATGTAATTACTAAGAGTAGTAATTAGCTTTTTTTTAAGGCCTTTTCTCTTCCCTACATGGTTGACCTCTGAAACCATTTCCCTACTTGTTTATCTAGTTTTTCTCTGTATTGCAGGCCTTCCTCAAATCAGTTGAACTTTGTTCACATCAAGAATGAAGTAATAAGGCTGGGCACAATGGTGCGCTCATGTAATCCCAGTGACTCAGGAGGCAGAGGCAAGAGGATCAAGAGTTCAAGGCCAGAGGCAGCCTTTGTAACTTAGTGAGAAACTGACTCAAAATAGAAAATGGGCTAGTGGTACAGTCTAGCAGAAGAGCACTTGCAAAGGATGTGCAAGGCCCTTGCTTCAACATCCAAGTACCCCAAAATAAAAATACATAAATAAATAAATAATAAAAGCACTGGAGATGCAGCTGAGTGGCAGAATGCTTGCAAAGTATGCACAAGCCTTGGGGTTTTTATCCCTGAGTACCACAATTAAAAAAAAAAACAAAAACAAAAAATGAATGAAGTAACATCCGGGCATGGTGCTAAGAGGATCACAAGTCTGAGGCCAAAGGCAGCCTACATAACTTAGTGAGACTTTGCCTCAAAACAACAACAACAACAACAAAAAAAATTAAGTAGTAAGAGTGAGGTGTATTTCAGGAGAGCACTTGCCTAGCATGCATAAGGCCCTGGGTTTTATCACATTTAAAAAAACTGAAGCAATAAAAAGCCTTTGGAGAATCCTGTAGACATCCCCTGGCTGGCTTGCTTTAGGAAGGCCAAATGGGGAGCCACCTGTAGAAGAGCCCTGAGAGCATGGCTATGTTGTTTTATTTAGGCCAAGGTCTAGTAAAGTCCATAGGCCAAAATAATGGAGTTTTTCCTTTTTTTTTTTTTTTTTTTTTTTTTGCAAGACCAATAGGTATTTATTATAGGTTAAAATAGATTATATAGAAAATAACAATACATACTCCAAAGCCTGCCACCTAATAATAAGCCATTCTAATAGAAAATGTTTTTGGAGCCGGGTGCAGTGGCATATGCCTATAATCCCACCAACTCAGGAAGCTGAAACAGGCAGATTGCAGGTTAGCAACTAGAGGCAGCCTACATAACTTAGCGAGATCTTGTCTCAAGATAAAAAAAAAAAAATAAGTAGGCGGAGGGTGCAGCCCATTAGTAGAGCACTTGCAAAGTATGTGCCAGACCTTGGGTTCAATCCCCAAGTACCACAAAAAGGAGAAAAAAAGAAAGAAAATGTTTTTAAAGAGATATAAAGATATATTGGGTTACCCAAAATATATTAATATAGTAATAAATTATATTAATAAATTAATATATTTTAAGTTTAATATGCCTGCAGCAGTACACTGCAGTGTCCGATCCCTTTAGATCTTGGAAGCTAAGCAGGGTTGAGCCTGGTTAGCCCTTGGATGGGAGACCGCCTGGGAATGCCAGATACTGTAGGCTTGGGACAAGAACCTGGCAACCCACTCCCAAAAGTCGATCCGCTATTGAAAACCCTATGAATAGCAAAGAAGCACTGACAATAGTGTTTTGTCTGTTGTACGTAGGGTCACTATGAGTTGGACACCCACTCAACGGCACCTAACAACAACAAATTTAATATAGAGTATATAAACATATTATGTATTAAATGTGTTTCAGTAAATAAAATGCTAAAGTGGTATCATGCATGAATGGTAAACCAAGGTATCTGTATAACTGTATCCTCATAGGAAAAAGTCAGTAATTTCTTTTGGTGACCAAGTCTCAGATTCTATTAATATCATTGTCTTCTGTGGCTTAAAAAAGAAGAAAAGTACAAAAATTTAGAAAGGAGTGGTGGATATGTACATTGTCTTATTGTGGTGATATCTTCATGGATAATTACATGTGTTAAAGCTCATTAAATTGTATACTTTAAATATGTGTAGTACCAAGTAATTAAAGAATTCTGCCAAAAAAAAAAAAAAAAGACCCCAATGCACCATTATTATTGAGAATGCAATCAGATTGTAAGTATGCAAGGGCTTCACAAGAGAGTACAAAGTCCAGGCAGCATTTCACTCATTTTATTCAGTGACAGGGACGACAGATAATTGAAACTTCCCTCATCTCCTCAGACACACACACTATATCTTGTGATAGTCTCCCATCTCCCTCACAAAGACTCCCGAGTTAACTTGGGAAATTTGTGAATAGAATTCCAGGGTCAGAAGGCTGTGACCTGGCACTGCAAAATCCAGACACTGGTTTCCCCAACTCCCTGAGGAGACAACCAGGTCTATCATTTCCAGGGGTTGCACTAGTGCGTGGAGATGCAGCAAGCTCCCCTATATCAAATTAAAGAACTTTCCATTTTACTTGCCCTTAGAGCAGCTCACTGTGTGTCAAGTGCCCCTTGGAAGGAAGGGAATGTTAATTTCAGTTAGTGACTAGTGGAAAAGGTGCATTTTTTTTTTTCTAAATCCCAGCCAAATTTGCAGATAGGCCTGAATCCTACTCACAGATCCTTTGAAGGTCTGTAGGTTCCAGGTCACGTCATTGTTCCAGTCACACATTGCCTTGAGTTGTCAGGCTTTACCCTCCTTTGATCTGAGGCAGTTCCTTGGCCTTTCACTGCCTGGATAGTTTTGCAGAGAACTGGATAATTATTACATAATGTTTCTCTTCATTTGAGTTTGTCTGAGGTTTCCTCCTGATCAGATTTGAATGCAGATGGGGTTTTTTTGTTTGTTTTGGTTTTGGCTGTGCTGGTTTAAAAAAAAAAAAAAAAAAACAGCATTCTACCACATTCCCATCCCTCAGGTACAGTATTTTTGACACTCAGAAGGGATGATATGTCCTTTATCAGCAGCACATGAGTTGGGGGGGACTTGATCACTTGGCAAGGGGGTACCCCCTAGGTTTCTGCCTGATGATTTGTTGTCATTGTCATTGTTAGGTGCTGCCAAGTTGGGTCTGACTCATAGCAACCCTATATACAACAGAAGAAAACACTCTCTGACACTGTGCCATGCTGAGCACTATATCAGTGGTTCTCTGCTATTCATAGGGTTTTTAATGGCTGATTGTGTTGGGAATGGGCTGCCAGGTTCTTCTCCCATTTTTGCCATGCTGGGCATCAAACCCAGGGCCTCAGAGAGTGCAGAGCAGCACTCTGCCAACTGAGTTAAACCCCAGTGCTGTAGATTTACTACTCCTTTTTTTTATTTTCCCCAGTACTGGAATATTGAACCCTAAGGGCCTTGCACATGTTAGGCATGTGCTCAACCACTGAGCTGCAACCTCAGAATATTTATTTATTTATTTATTTATTTATTCATTTATTTATTGATAGATAGAGTCTTGGTAAGTTGGGCAGGCTGCCTCTGGCCTCAAACTCCTGATCCTACTGCCTCAGCCTCCCAAGTCACTGGGATTACAGGTGTGAACCACAGTGCCCAGGTCCCATTTTTAATTAATAAGCAATTATGGAAAGGTACTTTGAGCCTGTATAAATAATCTGTTCCTCACCATCCTTTCATTCTCTAGTTTTAGTATCTCAGAATTGTTCACAGATCTTCTTTGCATAGGTCCTATATATTTCTAACTATGTCTGATTCTGGATATTTTATATTTTTGGTCTTTATTCTGTGTGGGACCTTTCCTTTCACTATAATCACTAATTCACTATTCATGCATGTAGGACATTGTTGATTTTTGTTCCCCCTATTTGCTTTCAGCCACCTACCTCAGAGCCTCTCTGAGCTTGGGAAGGTTGCTCTCTTGGCCAGAACTTACCTTGTTTTTATCACATGGACATTCCAGGATCACTCAAGCCAGAGACCTGTTGAAGCGTTTTAATGTCATTTTATTTCCCATCAAATATCAATCTTAAACAATGCTCAGATACCGAGTGTCCTGCCTCCATTCTCCAGCTTAAGATGAAGTCTTTGTTGCTCCAAGTACTTATGGACCCTCAGGCTGGTGTTGCGAAGTTATAATTTGAGTGGACACAGAAAGTATTGCTCTGACCTCTGCCACACTAAATAGGGTGAATGCTTCCGAGAGGGGAGGAGTTCTGGCCACTTTACTTGCCTTCCTTGGGGCACAAATCATGGGCCTGTGGTAATGCCCAATTATAGCTCTAACCTCAGCATCCAGAACACTGAGGGGAAGACCCTTCCTGTTTATTAAGAGCCCTGTTGAAAGCAAGACAGTGTCACTTTTTTTTTTTTTTTTTTTGCGGTACTGGGGGTTGAACCCAGGACCTCACGCCTGCATGCTTTGCAAGTGCTGGACCACTGAGCTGTGCCCCCAGCCCATTTTTTTACTTTTTGAGACAGGGTCTCGCTAAGTTACGCAGACTGTGTCTGATCTCAAATTTGCGATTATCCTTCCTCCGCCTCCCAAACTGCTGGGATTACAGGCGTGCGCGCCAGTGTCACTTCTGATGGAGGGGCACTCACAGCAGGAAATGTGCAGACACTGCATAATTGTCTTCTTTGCTGAAAGCTCTTCTGGGAAAGAGACTTGCAGTCCTGGGAGTATCACCCTGAGAGATAAGAGACAGTCTATTGTTTCTATCCATATCCCAGGTGAAAGAAAAAGTTGTTACATGGGCTGGGAGTGTAGCTCAGTGGTAGAGCTCTTGCATAGCATGAATAAGGCCCTGGGTTCTATCCTTAGCACTGAAAAGAAAAAAAAAGAAAAAAAGTTACATGGTGTGGTTGCAGTCCCTAGCCCCTAGGATCTCTTATAAAGCACTTTATCATTCATTCACTTGTTCATTTGTTTGTTTGTTCAATATATATCAGGTGCCTGGTATATGCCAGATGTTGGATATAATGTTACAAATAAAATGACACATTATATGCCCTCCTGTGGGTCATAACCTGATGGGGGTGAAAATGTTAACCTAAATAACACACAAATAGATCCTGGAAGGGTAATTTGTTGTTGTTGTTGTTGTTGTTAGGTTCTGTCAAGTCATGTCTGACTCATAGTGACCCTCATTGGGTTTTCAATGGCTGATTGTTTCTGGAATTGCATTGCCACATCTGGGACCTCAGAGACTGCAGAGCAGCGTTCTACCAACTGAGCTAAATCCCAGCCCCCAGGGTATGGTGGTACATGCCTGTTGTCCCTGTACCTGGGAGGCTGAAGTAAGAGGATTGATGTGAGTTCAGGGCCAGGTTAGTCTACACAGGGAGTTCCAGGGCCACACAGTGAGACCCTGTCTTAAAAAATGAAAAAAACAAAAAACCAAAACACAAAAATAAGCATAATGAGTATGGCTATATCTGCCTCCTAAATGGTCTTCTTTAGTAAAAAGTTGTCAGTGGGGAAGGATATTTTGCCTATGAATTTAATCACATTCCATGAAGGTTTATAATTTCAAAGCAGAGTTGAAAGTATATTTTGGGCTGCTTAAGGTGGGATCCCAGGATAGTCTTTTTCTTTTTTTTTATTAAGTGTCATGGCTATGATAGCAAAAGATAGGCCCAGAACCAAGGATGATGGATGGCAGAAGCCCTAAACTGTCTTCTATGAATGGAAATGAGGAAGGAGCAGAAATGGAGGGTGATGGAGAGCAGAGAGAAAAGAAAGAAGTGTGGGGAGTTATTGCCTAAATGTAGAGAATTTTTGTTTCAAATGATACCTCTAGAAAAAGATACAACAATGCAAATAAACTTGAATTTCCACTAACTTGTACACTTAAAATGGCCAGTTTTATGTTATGTATATTTTACAATAAAACATTGTATAAAAACATAGGGAAATGCAAATCAAACCTACCATGAGATTCCATCTCACCTCAGCCAGAATGGCTGTCATCAACCAAATAACCAATACTGCCACGGATGCAGGATAAAGGAACTCTTTTACACTGGTGGTGGGTATGTAAATTAGTCTAGCCACTATGGAAATTAGTATGGAGGTTCCACAGAAAACTAAAAATAGGACTACTATATGATCCAGCCTGCAGCCATAGCACTGTGGCATCCGATCCCATCAGATCTCAGAAGCTAAGCAGGCCTGGCCTGTCTAGTACTTGGATGGGAGACCACCTGGGAACACCAGATACTGTAGGCTTGGGAGAAGGACCTGGCAACCCGCTCCCAAAAATCAATCCGTCATTGAAAACCCTATGAATAGCAGGGAAGCACTGACAAAGTGTTTCGTCTATTGTGTGTAGGGTCACTATGAGTCAGATACCAACTCGATAGCACCTAACAACAACAATATATGATCCAGTTATACCAATCCCCGGGATATACCCAAAGGGATCTATGTTGACATAGCATAGAAACACCTGCACTTCCATGTTCATTGCAGCACTGTTCACAATAGCCAAGATGTGGAATCAGCCTAGATGTCCTTCAACAGAAGAATGGATATTTAAAATGTGGTGTATACACACGATGGAATTGTATTTAGCTATAAAGAAGATTGAAAGTATGTCATTTGTGGGAAGTGGATAGAATTGGAGATCATCTTACTAAGCAAAATAAGCTAGACTCCAAAAGACAAAATACTATATATTCTCTCTCATATGCAGAATCTAAATTTGAAAAAATTAAAAAAAAAAAAAAGGAAGATATGGCTATCTGGAGGGAGACAAGAACTACAGAGGAAGGAGGTAGTGGGGGTTAGGAAGGTTAGGAGAGGGTGAAAAAGATCAAAGTACACAATATAATTACTATGAAAATGCCATAATTAAAATTAAAAACAAAACAATTTTTTTAACAGTGCTATGAATCAAATCCAGGCCCTCAAGCACTCTAGATAAGCACTCTACAACTGACCTTCAGCCTTAAAAAATAATTCTTTAATAAAAAAATTTTTAAAAGACGGAAGTGGCCTGAAGGTTGATGGGAGACAGAGGCCCCAGATAGAGAGGGTGAGTAAGAAAACTCCCTTGGGGGGAATGATCAGAGCGACCAAGGGGAGGAGAGTACTGTGTGTTGGGAGCTTGGTTCTCAGTGTGGTGATACTGAGAGGTGGTGTACCTTTAAGAGGAGGGGCCTACTGGGAGGTTACCACTGTCTGTGGTGTGTGTCTTTGTGGACCTCCCTGCCCCCAGCTCTTTGGCTTTTTGTCTGGCAATCTGATCTTTCCCTTTGCCTGGTACTTGCACCATTGCTTTGCCACCCACCTTAAAAGGCCTTCACCAGAGCCAAGGTGATGCCAGCACCATGCCCTGAACCTCCACAACTGTGTGCTAAATAAACCTCTTTTCTTTATAAAGTTGCCCAAACTCAAATATTTCATTACAACAGTGAACAACTGACTGATTAATACAGGGAATACATAATGACCAATTTTTAAGTTTTTTGCTCTGCCATTCTCCTCTATCCCCTTCAATGTGAAGGGAAAGACTGTGCAGTCCATGTTTAGACAGACAACAAGGAAGAGACATGAGCCACATTTCCTGAGACCCAAGTGAGACTAAAAATGCTATGGAAGCATAAAATTAGAGCAAATCATGCCAATGAGATGCAGAAGTTCCATGAGAACCCCTAGAGATGCAGGAGGTGATATTGGGTGCCCCACTACAGAAAGGATTGTTCTTGTTGTTGTTAGGTGCTGTTGAGTTGTGTCTGACTCATAGCGACCCTCATAGGGCTTTCAATGGCTGACTGTTTTGGGATTGCCTTGGGAGTGGATTGCCACGTCCTTCTTCCATTTCTGTGGTGCTGGGAATCGAACTTGGGACCTCAGAGACTGCAAAGCAGCGCACTACCAACTGAGCTAAATCCCAGCCCACAGAAAGGATGGGAGCTCAAAAACTTGCATTTGAATTCTAAGGGACCAACTCTGTAAGAAAAGATTTACAACCACCCAGAGGGCAGAGATGTGAGGTACATGGTGAGCCTCAAACTTCATAGCCTATGAGGCTAAGCTAAATTGGGTCTTCATTGCAGAATTGCACTGTAGTTCCTTCCTCACTGCAAATAAGACATGCATCTTCCAGAAGAGATGTTTCTTTTCTGGTGATCCGACACACTTGGGGAGGTGGGGTGGCTGATAACTACAAATGATAAGCAAAGGAGATGCATACTTACAAGACAACAATGAAATACAATAGCTTTTTTGTGTGTGTGGTCCTGGGGGTAGGGGTCTGCAAGTGTTCTACCAATAAGCTGCACCTTCAGCCCATTTTTTGGTTTTTGAGACAGGTCTCACTAAGTTACACAGGCTGCCTCTGGCCTCAAACTTGTCATCCTCCTGCCTCCTGAGTCACTGGTATTACAGGTGTGCTTCACCATGCCTGGCTACAATAGTTATTTAAAGATATAATTCAGGAAGAGATTTCTGAAAGAAAAAAGGAATTGAAGGTTGGTGGTATAGTTCAGTGGTAGAACACTTGCCTGGCAAGCCCAAGGCTCTGGGTTCCATCCCCAGCATAAAAGATAAAAATAAAATAAATTAAAAAATAAAATAAAATAAAAAGATTTTAACCTACTTTTAGCTGGGCGTGGTAGCACACGCCTGTAATCCCAGCGGCTGGGGAAGTGGAGACAGGAGGATCGCAAATTCAAGACCAGAGGCAGTCAGTATAACTTAGCGAGACCCTGTCTCAGAAAATAATAAAATCTACAAAATGGGCTGGGGGTGCGGCTCAGTGGTCCAGGCCCTGGGTTCAACCCCTAGTACCGAAAAAAAAAAAAAAAAAAAAAAAAAGATTTTAACCTACTTTTGAAAAAGTATACCATGTTTATAGTATGAGATACAGTCTAGTAATCCAGTAATATCACAGGAACTTAAAGAATCTTTGGGGGCCAGCATGGTGGTGCATGCCTGTAATCCCAGCGGCTTGGGAGGTGGAGGCGGGAGGATCGCAAGTTCGAGACCAGAGGCAGTCTGAGTAATTTGGCGAGACCCTGTCTCAAAAAGTAAAAAAAATGGGCTGAGGTGCAGCTCAGTGGTCCAGCACTTGCAGAGCATGCAGGCACGAGGCCCTGGATTCAACCCCCAGTACCACACACACACACAAAAAAGAATCTTTGGGGTACAGAGGCAAAAAGATCAAGTATTAAAGGCTCCAAAAAGTCGGGAGATGTAGTACAGGGTTTTCCTAACAGGTAAAGTGCTTGCCTAGCATGCACAAGACCCTGCATTTTATCCCTAGCACCAATAAATAAATAAATAAATAAATAAATAAGGCTGCAAGATTGTTTTGAATAAACAAAAGCCAGAAATATTGCTCTTATGAAGTAATGTAAATAGGAAATCAAAAAGGAACAAACTGTCTGGGTGTGGTAGTGCATGCCTGTAATCTCAGCATTTAGGAGGCTGAGGCAGGAGGATTGCCTGAGCTGCATAGTGAGTTCAAGGCCAGTCTGGGCTAAATAGGAAGACCCTGTCTCAAAAGGAGGGAGAAACAGATTGAAATGACAGGTGTTTTAGAAAACATCAATAGTGAAAACACTATAAGTCCAAATATATGGGATACAATTAAAGTAGTCAGAGAAAAAGTCACAGGTTAAAAATTAATATCATTTTTTACAAGATTGGCAATAAAAGGTTTAAGCGTACATAAAGAATTATAGATAAATGAAAACAGGAGTTAGTGAAAATAAAAGTAGAAATCAATGAGTTAATGCTGGGTGTTATTTCTTAAACTAAATGATGGATACTTGGATGCTTAGTATATAATACTATGCACCTCTGTAAATGTGAAATAGTTCACAATATTTTTTAGGTTTTTTAAGTGAACAATAAGCTATCCACATAATGGATAAGAATAAAAAAGAACAAGGATGTTGTGTCTGTAGTATTATGAAAAATCTCCAGGATATATTGATAAATGAAAAAAGCAAGTGCAGAATCCTATATATAACAGTTTGTCTATTGTGTAAGAAAATAGTGTGAGCAGAGTAGAATGAAGACAATATTCTATGTGTTTGTATTTGTATAATGAAAACCTGCAAAACAGGTAGGACATCTTGAAAGCTGTTGTTCATGGGAGCAGTAGAGGGAACCAGGATGGATGGGGACAGAGGTAGGAGCAAGTTTTTCATTAAAATTTTTGTCATTTTAATTTCTAAACCATGTGAATATACTTATTACCTATTTGGAAAATATATTTTAATTTTAAAAACTATGCATTTTTAAAAAACAAGGTTGGTCTAGACAGGCTCAGGTTAATTCCACCACACATTTAAGAAAAAAATTATGCCAACTGTCTACAATCTCTTGCAGAAAATATAAGCAGAATACTTTCTAACTCATTCTATGAGGCCAGCACTACTCTAATGCCAAAACCAGTTGAAGTCATCATAAGAAAAGAAAACTAAAGGCCCATATGTTTCATGAATATAAATGCGAAAATTCTCAACAAAATAGTAACAAATCACCAGGCATGTTGGTACATGCTTGTAATCTCAACACTTGGGAGTCCTAACTAGTAATACAACAAAAGGAAATAAAAGGTATGCAGTTTGTTTTGTTGTTGTGGGTTTTTCTCCCTCCCTCCCTCCTTTTCTTTTTTCTTTCCTTCCTCTCTCTCTCTCTCTTTTCCTCTCTCTCTTTCCATCTCTCTCTCTCCTTCCTTCCTTCCTTCTTTCCTCCCTCCCTCCCTTTTGTCTTTTCCCTCCCCTCCCCTCCCCTCCCCTCCCCTTCCCTTCTCTCTCTCTCACTCTCTCTCTCTCCCCACCCTGCCCCCCGCCCCCCCCTCTCTGATAGGGTCTCACTGTGTAGCCCAGGCTGCCTTGGCACTCTACATAGACAGTGCTGGCCTTGAGCTTAAGACAATCCTTTTGCCTCAGTCTCCCAAGTGCTGGGATTACAGGTATCTGCTACAAGGCCTGGCTTTTGTTTGTTTTGTTTTGTTTTGTGGATTTTTTGGGACAGGGTCTCCAGATTCTGAAAGAAAAAATAAAACTGTCTCAGTTAACAGATAACATGATATGATTGTATATGAAAAAATCTGAAAAAAACAGTGTGAGGGGGATTCTACCACTTCTGGAACTAATAAGCAGTTATAACAAGGTTTTAGGATACAAGATTAACATAAAAAAGCCAATTGCTCTCCTACATATTAGCAATAAACAACCAGAACTTGAAATTAAAATCACATCACCACTTACATTAGGACTTTTCCCCAATGAAATATTTACATATAAATTTTACAAAATATATATAAAATCTATATGCAGAAAACTATAAAACTCATGTAAGAAATAAACGAACTACAGCCGGGCGCGGTGCGCACGCCTGTAATCCCAGTCACTTGGGAGGCGGAGGCAGGAGGATCGCAAGTTCGAGACCAGAGGCACTCTGAGTAATTTAGCGAGACCCTGTCTCAAAAAGTTAAAAAGTGTGCTGAGGGTGCAGCTCAGTGATCCAGCACTTGCAGAGCATGCAGGTGCAAGACCCTGGGTTCAACTCCCAGTACCGAAAAAAAAAAAAAAATCAATGAACTAGATAACTGGAGCAATACTCCTTGTTCATGTA
>VMDO01008405.1:60771-84343 GCA_007922755.1 Pedetes capensis
CTATTGTCAGTGCTTCTCTGCTGTTCATTGGGTTTTCAATGGCAGATTGATTTTTGGGAGGGGTTTGCCAGGTCCTTCTCCCAAGCCTACAGCTTCTGGTGTTCCCAGGCGGTCTCCCATCCAGGTACTAACCAGGCCGGACCCTGCTTAGCTTCTGAGATCTGACGGGATCGGATGCCACAGAGCTACGGCTGCAGGCTTGTTCATGTATAGGAAGCCTAAATATTGTCAAGCCAAATCAAAAATCTCAGCAAGTTATTTTGTGTGCATTGACAAACTGATCCTAGGTCCAGGTGTGGTAGCATACACCTGTCATCCCAGCACTCCAGAGACTGAGACAGGAGGATCATGAGTTCAAGGCCAGCCTGGGCTACAAAGCAAGTTTGAAGCTAGCCTGAGTTATACAACAAGACCCTGTCCCATAAAATAAAAGCAAAAACAAACCCAAATAAACAAACAACAAAACCCCGATTCTAAAGTTTATAATGGAGAGGCAAAAGACTCAGAATAGGCAACTCAAAGAAGAAAAACAAAGCTAGAGGACTGACGCTATCTGACCTCAAGCTGTACTACAAAGCTGCGGTGATCAAAAGCGTGGTCCTGGCAAAAGAATGGACAAATAGATCAGTGGGACAGAACAGACATCCCAGAATAGATCCACATTCATAGGTCAACTGATCTTTTTTGTTGTTGTTGTACTAGGAGGTAAACCCAGGGGCTCACGTCTGCACGCTTTGCAAGTGCTGGGCCACTGAGCTGTGCCCCCAGCCCTTTTTTTTTTTTTTTTTTTTTTTTTACTTTTTTGAGACAGGGTCTCGCTAAATTATGCAGACTGACTCCGGTCTTGAACTTGCGATCCTCCCACCTCCGCCTCCTGAGCCACTGGGATTATAAGCGTGCGCCACTGCACCCGGCCCAACTGATCTTTTCAGAAAAGGAAGGCAACACAAGGTAACAAGACAGTTTTTTCAACAAGTGGTGGCACACACCTCTAATCTCAGCACTGGGGAGGCTGAAGCAGGAAGATGGTGAGCTTCCAGGCTAGCCTGGGTTACATGTGAGACCTTGTCTCAAAAAATAAAACAAACAAACAAGCAAACAAAAATACTTTTATGTGTGTGTGTGTGTGCTGTAGTAGGGGGGTGAACCTAGGGCCCCATGCATATTTTGCAAGCACTCTGCCACTGAGCTGCACCTCCAGCCCTATTTTATTTTTTAAATTGATAAGTTCTCCCTAAATTATGCAGGCTGCCTCTGGCCTTGAACCTGAGATCCTCTTGCCTCTGCCTCCCAAGTTGCTAGAATTATAGGCGTGAAACCCCATGCCCAGCTAAACATACTCTTAACCATAGAATCCAGCGATTGTACAAATTGCTATTCACCCAGTCAAACTAAAACATGCTCACACAAAAACCTGCACATGATATTTACAGCAGCTTTATTTGTAATTGCCAAAATTTAGTAGCAACCAAGATGCCCTTCAGTAGGTGAGTGGAAAAATAAACTGTGGTTAATCCATACAATGGGTATTATTTATCAATTTAAAAACATGAGCTATCAAACCCTGAAAAGACATGGAGAAATTTTAAATCATATTACTAAGTGAAAGAAGCCAATGTGAAAAGGCTACATATTGCATGATTCCAGGTCTATGACATGTGAAAAAGGCAAAACCATGAAGATAGTATAAAGATCAGTGGTTGCCAGGAGTTAATCAAGGGGAAAGGGATGGGTAGGTGGAATGTAGTAAATATTTAGGGCAGTGAAATTCCTCTGTATAATACTACAAAGATAGATACATGTCATTATGCATATGTTAAAACTAATAGAATGAGTCAGGTTCTGTGGCATACACCTACAATCCCAAAGACTCAGGAAACGGGCCAGAAGATCCCGAGTTTGAAGTCAGGGGCAGCCTGTGCAATTTGGCAAGAATCTATCTCAAAATAATAAAAAAAAAAAAAAAGGGCCTGGGGGTGCAATTCAGTGCCACAGCACTTGGCTACCCTGTGTGAGGCCCCTCACCAAGAATGAATCCTAATATAAACAAACTATGGACTCTGGGTAATAATGTGTCAATGTGGGCTCATTCATTGTAACAAATGTACTCACTCTGGTACAGGATGTTCACAATGGGAGTCTGTGTATGTGTGAGAACCTGGATTATATGGGAGCTCTCTGTACTTCAACTTTGCTATGAACGTAAAATTGCTCCTAAAAAATAAACTCTAATTAAAAAAAAAGAAAAGGCCATTTTCATTGCATAAAAATACACAGCCTTAAGAGGTCACTGAATGTTGCTTCTGACAAATAGGATTTGTTTACAATAAAATATATGAATAATTGCTTAAAAGAAAGGCTTGAGCCCCAGGGATTACTGGGTAGCAGTGTGCCATGCCACAGGGGTAGAGAAAACCACTCTGCCCTGAAGGAGAGATGATGATCTAGGTCTTGTGTCCCAGGTTCCCGCTTCCAGTGACCCACACCAATAAGCACTGCTAATGCATGGCCTAAAACCTGGGAACACCTCCTTTGAGGGGAGCCCCTTGTCACCGGGCTCCACTCTCCTCCTGCCATCTTCCCACTGTCCCAGGAGCTTCCAACGATGTGCCTTGGTTTCAAAACCAGCTGCTCGATTTGGTTCATTCAGAAGGCTGAGGGGTGGCAGCATGGGCCAGGGTTCCTGGGGCAGGGAGAGTGCAAGGAGGTGGCTTGGAGGTGGAACCAAGTTTGCTTCTGTACCAACCTCAATTTTAGTCTTCAGTCCTGGTTTCTTCACTAGGACTTCCTCTCTCAGGTGTCCCTTCCTCCTTGGGATCTTCTCAGCACTTCACCATCATTCTGCTGTGCAACCAGTTGGCCTCACTTTATGTCCTCTGGAATCTGGGACAGCTCTGCAGCCTGTGCAGTGCTAGCACAGTGCCAGGCCCGAGGCAGCTCGATGGATTTGAGATAAACCCAACATGCGGTGCAAACCCACTTAGGATCACTGGGGCAAAAACGGGAAAGTGCAGAAAGGGCAGTGGGTGAGCTCATGGGGTGAAGGAAACTCAGTACTAACTGGGTAGCTGGAACAAAAACCAGGGGCTCAGTGGTCCAGGAAATGGTCTCCATCTCTGCTCCTCTCTCTACATTAGATAGGATCCAAAACCACTACCACATCTCACCCCAGCTTCCAAGTGAGCAGGGCCACAATCTCTTCCTCAAGTTCAGTTTGAAAAAGAGGTGGAAAGAATTCACAGCAGGCAAGCTTGGGCTCTTCCTCCTAGGCCACAGGGCTTGTTCTTCAGGGAATATGGCCACCACACCAGCATAACCATGGTGATGGTGGTGGGGGAAGGCATGGCACCCCTGGTGGCCTTGGCTGCAGGCATGGAAGGACAGGTAAGAGCAATGCCTCTTGAGTGGATGTGGTTGGGATGTCCTGGATACCCAGGGTCAAGTGGCACATTGCAAGCACACAAGGGGGCTGACCTCTGCACCTGACCACCCAGGAAGCCCGTTCTGCCCAAGCCAAGAAGCCTCATCTTTCTGCACAGTAGGTAGATCATGAAAATGAATGCAAACAGCTTCTCCGCACAAAGTGATTTAATTTGTTTTTTTCTATGTAGAGCAAGCTGGACTTGAACTCACAGTCCTCCTGGAGGTCTCCTGAGTGCTGGGATTACAGGCAAGCACCACCATGCCTGATCAAACGAGTAAGTTTAGGCCATCACTATAAGCTGCTGATTAAAGCCTTCTGAATAACCTGTGTTTGGTGCTCCAGCCACATCTCTTTGGGCCTCTGTTTGGTGTAGGTAGGCCCAGCACTACTGCCTTTCTGAGGGCCAGAAAGTACCAGCAATTTATGTACCCTGGGATGGCAACCATAGACTGAAGGGAGAGGGCCAACATCCACAGCTCTTCCCTCCTCGGGTTAGGGAATTTAGAAGTGACTGTTGTGTGCTGGCCTCTAGACTAAGCACTAAACATCCCACCCAGTCTTAACAGGTTTAAAAATGCAACCATATGGGCTCCCTCCCTTTCCTGCTTCCTGGGATCACCTCTGACATAAACCACTTGCACTTAACCCTTGTCTCAGGCATCCACAGTAACCTGCCACTTGTGACACATATTTTGATATAGAGAAAGCAAGTGCCAGCATTCCAAGAGGCACACAGGGAAACAGAGGTGAGGTGGGAAGCTGGTGTGGTAGCACATGCCCATAATCCCAGCACTCGGGACTGAGGAATGAGGGTCACGAGTTTGAGGCCAGCCAGGGCTACACAGCGAGCTCCAGGCCAGCCTGAGTTATATAGTGAAACTATGTCAAAAACAGACAGACAAACATAAGTGAGGTGGAGGTTGAGGGGTACAGGCATCCCAACAAGGCTCCAGGGGGATCCTTGTGTGGAGTACAGATGCCCGGCTGAGGGCCATCCACAGAGGCACTCACTCACAGGAGCAGAATGTGTGGATCAAACTCACAGAGAGGGCAAGGTCACACAGCCAGGGCTTTTAATTCAAATGGGAAAGGCAACACCTCCAAGACCACTCCTCTTGGTTCACTTCACAGTAAATAAGGGAAACCCACGTTTATCCTTTCTTAGGCCTGCCTGCTGGGTGTGGGCTTGGCACCTGAGGAACCACAGCACCCTCCTGCTGAATGGTACTTCTGAACTGTGGCAGGGTTGGCCAATGAGCAGACCCCTGCCTATAAAATCTTTGAGGATGTTGTCTAAGTAGGCACAAAGGCAGGGGATAGGGTCTGCCAGCATGTGGTCCCTGCTCCCCTGCTGTGAGGGGAGTCTCAGAGACCCTTTCTGCATGCCAAAGATGTAGTTCAGTGGTAGAGTGCCTGCCTAGCATGCACAAGGCCCTGAGTTCAATCTCCAGCACCACCAAAAAAGACTTTTTTTTTTTTTTGGCAGTACTGGAGGTTGAACCCAGGGCCTCACACTTGCATGCTCTGCGAGTGCTGGACCACTGAGCTGCAACCTCAGCCCATTTTTTTACTTTTTACTTTTTGAGACAGGGTCTCGCTAAGTTACGCAGACTGGCTCTGGTCTCAAACTTGCAATCCTCCTGCCTCCGCCTCCCGAGCCTCTGGGATTACTGTCGTGCGCCACCGCACCTGGCTCAAGACTTTTGTGTGCTGCAATAACTGCAGCTTTGGAAGAAGGTGGGCTGAGTTCCAGGTGATCCCTCCTCACTGCCCAAGCACCAGTGGATGGTGGGGATGGAGGAAGGCAAGGTCATGGACAATCATGGCTGATACAGTGCAACAATCTGAGTAAGTCACACAGCAGCTCTAGGCCCCACAACCCACTGCTCAGCCTGGTTCTCACCAGCCTATCTCTTCCCTTTGTCCGGAGCATGGCAGTACATCAGAGCAGGGAGGAGGCTGGGCAGGAGACAGATGCCCAAACTCCCCTGGCTGTGTGCACCCTGTCTTCCCTCCTTGTACTTCCAGGAAGCCCCATGCCAGAATGGGTCAGCGGGGCCAGGTAGCACTGAATTCCTTCTCCAGACTTTGGACAAACTGTTCATTGAGGAAGAGCAGCTGACCGTGAGGCAGGAATCGGGTGAGGATGCCCTCAATGCGATCGGCCCGCAGCAGGACATTGGTGCCAGGCACCAGCAGCCGGAGGTGGTCAAGGAGGAGGCGGGCCAGAAGCTGGAGTGTGCTCTCGGCCAGCAGCAGGTTGTCATGGGTGTCCAGCACCAGGGCGAAGCCTAGTGAGAGAACGCCCAGCCACAACACCGTCCGTGGCTCCTGGAAAGGGTCTCCTGCCGCCAGGCAGAAGGCCCCACGTGGGGCCTCGGCCAGGGGTACAGGCTCATCCGAGGACTGGGGCTGCAGGTCTGTGGGTAGACGGCCGGATGCCTGCTGCTGCAACTGGCACATTGACTCCACCTGCCTGGGAGAGGGGGCAGGTCAGGCTGGTGGTGAGGAGTTGGCGAGTCCAACAGACAGTCCCCACACAAACTCCTATCACCCTCATGAGTACCCTGGAGCTAGAAGCTGCCATTATCCCCATATCTCATCTCAGGTAAGAAAACTGAGGTTCAGAGAGACTAAGTAATTTGCCCAGGGCTACACAGCCAGGAAGTGTGACTCCACTGGGAAATCCAGGCTCCAGCCTTCAGGCCCTGAACCATTTTCTCCCATGAGGCCAAGAGAAGGCAGGTTCTATACAGAGCTGCTTGGGCTGGAAAAGGGGACCAGACAAAGTAGATCCAGCCTCACTTGCTTCCTAGATACCTCCCCAACAGAAAGGAAACAATAAGGAGAATAAACGCCACCACTCAACCTGGGCCATGGAGCCTCTGCACCCTCACCCCACCCGAAACCCTCTCTAAGCAACAAGGACCTTCCATTTGAGTATCAAGGCTTTTGGAAGCTCCCTCTGATCCTTCCTGAATCACTTTACAGTTTGGGCCATGCACAGGCAGGCTTTAAAGGCATTTGGTTTTCTGTGCTGCAATGGGGGAAACTATATCAACGACAACGGGATGGCAGGAGCCAATAAAGCGTCACCCCAAAGAGGTAATCCCCCACTCAGAATGAAAAGGCGGTGATGAGACTCTGGAACCTGGCTGTTCTATCAGTCTGGGATGGGAAGGTCCAAAGCTAGCCATCCCAGTCTTGAACAGTGTTTTTTCAAACTGTGCTCCAAGTCCCAGGTGTTCAGGAGGTCCTGAGTAAAAGGAATCCGACAGACTATACTCTCTCTATTTGTTAGAGATGTATAAAGTGTACAAATATACTAACAGCCCTGAGAAGTCCTGCAGCAGAGAGCATGTTTAATCTGCATTGGGGTCTTCTTGCCTACATTCAATTATCTCACTTTTTAGCTGCATAATCTTAAGCAGGTTAAGTTCCTCAAACATTCTATACCTGTTTACTCATCTGTGAGGATGAAATGAGTTAATGTCAAACACTCAGAACATAAATTATTAGCACATATTTACAGCCCCCCAAAATACAAAGTATAATAATAATGTAAGAGCATTATTATTTCTTCAACTCTTTTTCATATTTACACTTATGAACAACTGTAGAGATGCTGTGGGAAATGCCCCTCTGAAACATTCTCTCTGCTTCTGTTTCTCTGCAAGCCCCCACAATACCCATCACAATTGGCCCTCTGTTTAACGAAGCCTGGGGCTGGGCTTGGTGGTTACCTGGCCACGGCCAAAATCTGTTCCTTGCGGAGGAGCCTATCCCTCTCTGCACCATGTGGCCGTGGGTCACCGGGTGACTTCTCAGCACCGAAGACACAGGAGTAGAGCACTCGGCAAAGGCCTGTATCCTCTGGAGTTGGGGCCCTTATGGTATGCAGGAGGAAGGCGTGGACCATGGCTCCAGGCTTGGTGCTACAGGGAAACCAGAGATCTGGGTAGGAGTGAAACCCCAGCTTGGGAGGCCACACCCTTCTGACAGGGCCTAAGAGTGTGTCAGGGGCTTGTGTGGCTGCATACTGATCCCTTCACCCACACAAAACACACCCCAGTGTCTGAATAATATAGTGCTTGCTCAGTATTACATAGCAGGGGCCAGTTGTAGAAATCTCAGAGTATACCCTAAACCAAGTTGTACAAAACTACTGGCCAGGAATCTCTGAAAATGTTATGGTCATGAGAGTCCAGGAAAACCTGTGGAGCCACTCCAGACTGAGGGAAACTAAAGAGACCTAACAGCTGAATGCAACGTGAGCTCTTGGAACTGATCCTGGACCTAGAAAAAGATAGTGTCCATAAAGAGCATTATGAGGACAACTGGAAACATTTAGATATGGACTATGGGTTAAAAATAGTCTTGATTAAGGCTGGGCTGGTGGGGCATACCTGTATTTCTGGCACTTGGAAGGCTGAGGCAGGAGGATTGCCAGTTCAAACCCAGCCTGGTCTACCTAGCAAGACCCCCATCACAAAAAAAAAAAAAAAAAAAAAAAAAGTCCTAATCAATGCCACCTGGTTTGAATGTAGGAATGCGTCCTTGTTTTTAGAAAGTATGCAAGGATGTACCTGTAAATATAAAGGTAAAAGAGTACCATATCCGCACATCTAGGAAAAAGGTATATCGAGGAGAGAGGAAATTATAAAGAAAAAGGAGTTAAGCAGCTGTAATTCCAGTGACTACCGGGAGGCTGAGGCAGGAGGGGTGTGAGTTGCGCGCCAGAGGCAGCCTGGTCAACGGGCACGAATTTGCCTCAAAATAAAAATAAAAATAAAAAGACTGAAGATTTAACTCAATAGTAGAGCCCTTGCCCAGGACAAGGCCTTAGGTTCAATCCCCAGAACCTGCAGCTCAGTGGTAAAGCACTTGCCTGCGTTCCACCCTCCAATACGGGGGGACGGGAGAAGCAAAGGAAACAAAAGATGTTAATAACTAGTGAATCTTACTCAAGGGGATACAGGAGTTGACTGAACTTATTTCAAAACAAAGACGAAATAATAGTATGTGGCTGGCTCAGCGCGCCCCGGGATGCTGACAGCAGGTACATAGCACGTAGCCATGGTTAAGGCTAAACAGACCGTAAGCTTAAATTGATCAAACAGGAGGGTTCGCGAGGGCGCTACAAGAACAGATCCCCTTGCCCAGGCGCTGACAACTAGTGACCCTTAGCCACAGCAGGCGCGTCATCAGTCTACGCCACCTTTTCTACCCCAACTAGAGGAAAGGTAGCGTCCAACACCCCTAACGTCACTGCCTCCCGCAACCCTGCGACGCAGTGCATTCTGGGGGCTGTAGTTCCTTACTCCAGTCGGTCAAGTGTAAGCAGGTAACCGTGCTGAGAGGGTGTCCGCTGCACCACGAACCTGCTGTCGTCTAGACGTCTCACTCTGCCTTCAATCCCGGCAGACAGACTAGCTTGCAGACCCAGAGAGTTGCGGGACAGCGATGGCGGACCGTGGGCGCCTGCGCAAACCGTTGAAGGCCGCAAGCTCAGGCGCCGCGGGCAAGAGTGGGCGGGGCCTACGGCCGGCGCGTGCCCTATGATCCCGTAGCTGGCTTTCCCTTCTTGGTCCGGGATGCTGTACGCAGGCGAGACTCAGGGTCCTCCTAAAGACCCCTGGCCCGAGCTGCTGGCGGGGACCGCGCCAGTTACGCCCAGTGCAGCTACTCGAGGCCTCGCTCGAAGCCCTGGACTTGCCGCGTCTTTTGGCCACCGACCCCGGCGGCCGCCAGGGGGCGCAGTGGCTCAACGGCGACCGCCGCGCAAACTTTGCGGAAGAGGCTGGTGGCCGAACGTCGCAATACTGTGGCGTTCAGACTCTCTCCACCCTCGTGGTGCCCAACCTCGTGAGGCTCTAGGACCCAGGCGCAGGCCGAGCAGCTATGCTGGGGTCCGAGAGTGCGGGCCTGACTTCGTAAGCTGGTCGCTACAAGGAAGGAGCACTGGCGCCTGTTAAAATGCAGATTCTTGGGCTTTACTCCCTGGAAATTAGGACTTTGGAGGGAAATATGCATTAAGTAGGCATTTTGGTGGAGTTAATTCCTTGCGTGGGTTAAGGCTGGGCCTGGGTTTGGCGTAGAAGGATTAGAACGCTGGTCCCAACCTGTCACAGCTGTATATACAAGGCAGGTCAGGCAGCTTCCTTGGGCCCCAGTGAACACCCCATAGAGTGACACCTGGGGCAAGTGCTTAGTAGGGCTGATCATGTTTTCCTTCCATATTGTGCCTCTAACAAGGTCCCTACTTGACTCGTTGGAGGAAGACCATCAAAGGTACAGTAACGAGATTTATTCCTTAAACTTGAAACCAGCCAGCCCCAGCCTCCAGAGCCTTGGTAGGGTAAAGATCTCAGCCTGGAGTCCCGGCACAAAGGTGTTTGGGGCCTGCCTGGGCCTCTCTACCTGCCCTGGACGCTCCCTTTGAATGGAGGTGCACACTCCTTTACCTCATGGTATGTGAGCTGCTTAGGCCTCATAAGGCGTGTCTTAGTTATCTGTGCCTCAGAGCCCCTGACTTCCTCAGCTAGGAATCTCCTTCCTCTTCTTTTGCAATTCCACGTATGCTCAGACCAAAACTTTGGGGGAAGCCTTCTTGCTGAGGCTGCCCTTGGCATTCAGATGTCCCCTTGCACCATTGTGAAAGTCTGCCAACAATGGTAATATATACTCTGGGGTACACCTGGGCTGTGGCTCCCATCTTCACTCCCCAGGGCCATATACAAAGTAGGACTGGAGTGACCTGAACAAACTCTAGTGATAAGAAATGAAAGATAGGGTAGGGTGGTTCAGGCAGGGATGCTGAGACAGGGTCCCTGGGGGAGTGCATTCTGGGCCCCTTGGGCTGGAGGACCTGGGGTGTGAGGGAGGCCGGCCAAAGCATGTGGGTATTTTGACCTCACAATATAGGTGGAGGGATGAGCCCAGAGATCGTGTGGGGCCTCCGCCACAAGGCTGTGGAGTGACATTGGCTGAGTTCCTGGTCCCCAGGCCCTGTTGCTCTCAGCCAGGCTTATGTCTGCCAGCTGATTGCAGCAGAGTGCTAGCAGAGAGCTGTCAGAGAGCTCTGGGTGCTGAGGGCCGCCTAGCATCTGGAACAGGGTATCTGGGCCTCTGTCCACTCCCCAACAGTGAGTCCACACCAAACTGCCGGCCACTGGAGGACTGATCTCATGTGAGGTGTGTGAAGGAGACAATGGCAGACTGGCCTGAACTACAACCCTGGAGGACAGTGGAGGATCCAGATGGAGGTGGCACTGTGGAAGGCTTCCTTAGCTAAATGGGGAACTAGGGCTAGGGGGAAGCAGCCAAGTGGAGATCTCCCCTCATGGTTTTGCTGAGGGATACTGTGGGTGTGCCCTGGGAAGTCCCTTCTCTGTGGCCAATGCCACACTTCAGAATCTATTGGGCACCATGGGAATATCCACCTGTGCTAACTCAGACATGGTCTAAAGCAGCCAGCTCAGCAGTGCCTACACAGGCTGAGCACACTGCTTATGACCTAGCAGTTCCCCTTCTAGTATATACCTGATTGAAATAAGGGATGATGTCTCCCAAAGACACTATAGAATCTTCAGAGTAGCTTTGTTATTAATTGTCCCACACTGGAAATTACCCAGATACCCATGAACTATGGAACAGATTAATATATTGTATATACTCATAGAGTGGAATTCTATATGTGAGTGAAAAGAATGATTACTGATGCACACACATGGATGAATCTCACAGCATAATATTGAGTGAAAGAAACCAGTCATGACCGTGTTGATACCATGTGATTCCATTAGCAGACAGCACAAATCTAGGAAAGGCATTTTGCACAGTTACAGGCAGAATGGTTGTTCCAGAGGGGCAAGAGAGAGCATTGGGGACCATTTACATTCTGGGCCTTGACCCAGGTGTTGACTACATGGGTATATTCACTGCAAATATTCACCAAACTGGACACTTATGGTATGTACACTTTTCTGTATATGTACTTCAACCAAAAGTTCAATAAAAATGAAAACCCAGCTAGTTCAAGGAGGCAAGTCCACTTCCCTTTCTTCTTTCTCTCTCTCTCTCTTTTTTTTATGATCCTGGGGTGCTCAACCCAGGACCTGCTCATCCTTTGCAAGTTCTCTACCACTGAACAGTACCCCCCAACCCCTTTTTTTGTTTTTTATCTTGAGACAGGGCCTTGATACGTTATGCAGGCTGCCTCTGGATCCTCCCTCCTCCACCTGCTGAGTTGCTGGGATTACAGGTGTGTGGCACCACACCCAGCCACTAAGAGTTTTGTTTTACGTTTTTTTGGTTTTTTTGTTTTTTTCTGTAGTGCTGGGGATGAACCCAGGGCCTGTGCATGCTAGGTAGTGCTCTACCCCTGAGCCACACCCTCAGCCCCTGTCCACTTCCTTTTCATACAGTCCTCATTTTCGTAGACTCATGACCATCCACAGACAGTGACAATTTCACTTAAATAATTACTTCCTTTGAAGTCTGGTTTTAAACTGAGCTAAGAATGTGATAGAATCCTGCCTGCCCCCATTAGAATAATGCAAGGCTTGAATTTGGCATGGATGAGATTTGTAACAGGGAAAGAAACTTTGAGTGCAGCTTCTCATTTGGCAGATGACTAAGCAGGTTCAGAGATGCTCCCTATTGTAACCAATGTCACACAGTACAGTGCTGAGTGGAAAGCAGTTGAGGCATGAGCTCTGCTTCCTGCAGCAGCCAGCATGGAGGTAAGAGGAGAGGAGGGGAGAACTTGAGCAAGATTGCAAAGGATGGACATGGCCTGAAAGAAGGGAAACAGGGCAGGTGTTGGTGGGACATGCCTGTAATTCCAGCACTAGGGAGGCAGAGGCAGGAGGATCTTGAGTTCGAGACCAGCCTGGGGAAAAAAAAAAAAAAAAGAAAGGAAAGGCACACCATTCATCCATTCGTGCATTCATTGGCTCATTCTGCTGGGCACATCCTCTGGGGGCTTAAGAGTTTCCAACAGATTGTGTGCAGACCAAGTGCAATAGTCACAGCAGGTAGAAGTCAAGAGGGAAAACAGATTCAAGGGTGGGAAGGACCCTGCAGGGGCAAGCTGAGAAGGCTGCAGGAGGCAGTAAGAGGGGCTTTCTGAACTGGGCTTTCTGGAGGGCAGGAGTTCTGTAGCTGCAGCTGGCAGGAAGGGTATTCTGGACATGAGGACTAGGTTAGAGCAAAGACAAATGGTGGGAAGAAGCCAGCTTTCTTGGACTCAGGGTCTCATATCCTTCCTCCTTTATCTCCAGTACCAGAATGCCTCCCCAGTCTCCCCCACATCAGGGTGCTGTGGGAGCCACCTGAGTGGCACTTTCTGATCTTTTGCAGCCTTCAGGCATTTTGCGGCTCACACGGTCAAAAACCTATGTGCTGAGGACAGAGAAACGGGAAGAAGCCCGGGCACCAAGGTGCTACAGAGCCTTCTTGCCAAGTAATGAACACACACACTTATGTGATGGAACCACTGTGTGGGGCTTCTGTTACCTGCCACCAAATGCATTCCTAGGTGATACAGCATGAGAAATGGGCAGGGTAAAGCCAGGCATCTAGTGGGCACTCAACAAATCAGTACATACTGGTGACTGTTGAGCCAGAGGCAGATAAGGGAAGGTATCCAGTAGGCACTGGTTAGCACTGGAAAGACAGATGGGGCTCTCTGGGTCTGGTGGTGGCCCAGAGTCTGGGGGGTGAGATCGGCTGGACATCCTGGGGTTATAGGACCTTCCTCAAAACAAAACAGAAGTGCTGGGCAATGTGCCGCATGTTCTTTGTATGAGGCTTTTATATTAGCCCAGTGTTCGAGGTAGGGCCAGGTATGCAGTAGGTGCAGATGTGGCATTAGGTATATGTATGACAGAGAAGGCGAGAAGGAACAAAAACAAAATTTAATAAGGCCCTAGCAGAAAACTAGAGGAGCTTGAAACAGGTGGTTGGATTTGTGACCAGTCTGCCTAGATGGGGCCATAGGTCCTGCTTTGTCATGCTCTTCCCCATCTCTGGCTGTGGGCAAAGGATACCATCACTGTATGCACCCTGCTCCCTGCTCTTCTCCTACAAGTTGGGGGCTTGCCTGTGTCCTCTCCTCCCCCCCACATTGGCCCCTTCTTCTCATGCCCACCCTCCCTTGTTCTCCACCCACACTGGTGTGAGACCTGCCCTGGAGTGGCAGGCAGCCTGGGGCTACCTGCTTGCATCCCCCTTGGTGTCCACTGCTGGGATGCTGTGAAGGATCTTATGTTGGCCCAGATGGGAAAGTGAGCCCTGTTCACCAGCTGGTCTGGGATCACTGATGGGTAGCCGGGCTTGGAGAGCTCTGCTGCTTCTCTGAGACACCAGTACCACCCCTCAGGTCCAGTTTACCCACTTCTGTGCACAGGGAGCTCCCCCACCACCAGAAGATCTGATTGTTTCTTATTTCTTGTACCACATGGTCGAACCCAGGGCCTTATTATGCATGTTAGACAAGTACTCTACCACTGATCTGCACCCCAGCCCCCTTTTTAATTTTATGTATGTATGTATGTATGCATGTATGTATGTATGTATACTTTTTTGAAACAGGGTCTTGATGTGGAGCTTAGGCTAGCTTGGAACTTGCTATCTAGACCAGGATGCACTCGAACCCATGTTAATCCTCCTGCTTCAGCTTTCCTTGTAGCTGGGATTATAGGCATGTGCCACCATACCCAGCCCCTTTTTTTATTGTTTATTTTGAGACAAAGTCTCACTAAGTTGCACAAGATGCCTCTGGCCTCGAACTCGTGACCCTTATGCCTCATCTCCTAAATAGCCAGGATTACAGGCATCTGCCACTGCCAGCCCACTAGTTTTTGATAGCTGGAAACCCTCATTGATAATCTTTATAGAAACTTCCAGACCTCATACCAGACTGGTAAATCCACTACCTACATCTGGATGTGGGGAGCGCAATTTAGTGGAATCTGCCAACTGCAGGCAGTGGATTTTTGACTGACTCCTGATAAGGGTGGCTAGCCATTTCTCAAAGAGCAAAGCAGCAACTAAGAGGAAGAAGAGATTGGGTTTCTTTGTTTTGTTTTGTTTTAGAATCAGAGTGGGCTGAAATTGGATTGTAGTTGCCTTAAAGAAAGGAGATAAAAGTTGGGTACACAGACTGGGTGCGGTGGCACACAACTTTAATCCCAGCATTTAGGAGGCTGAGGCAGGTGGATTTCAAGTTCTAGGCCAGCCTGGGCTACATAGTGAGAACTTGTCTCCACACCAACAGCAACAACGACAATGACACCTCGGGATCCCTTGTCTCTCTCTCTAAGCCTGCTCCCTGTGCCGTCTCAGAGATGGCAGTGCCCTGTGTTGGGAACCTCCCACAGGCCACTCAGATGGCTTTCCCATTTTCTGTCTCCCTCAAACCTTCTTTCCACGACTTCTTAACTGCTTCTAACTGTGACTGGGTTGTCCCCTACAGCTTATCACCCAGGGGCCTGTCCACGTTCACAAAGGGAGGAAACCCCAAGAACGGCCCCTTTAATGAAATGCTTTTAGCCCCATCCTTTTTTCCCTCCCTCCCCCATCTCCTTTTAGTCCCCACAGTAGCCCTTAGCAGCCACAGCCATCACAGACTCTCTTACAGCACTGGCTGTCCGAAGGCCCTGTTCTGACTGCTTTACCAACTCATTTGATGTAATCTAAGGCCATTTGAAGTAGGGGCTTTATTATCTCCATTTTATAGACAAGGAAATAGAGGCCCGGTGAGATGAAGTAACTTTCCCCATGTGGCACATGGGTCTGCACCTCCCACTCCCTGGTGTTTCTTCTCCCCAATTCTCTCAGGGTCACTCCGGGCTGGCTCAGTCCCCCTTCCCCCATCTCAAAAAGGCCATTAGCTGGCCCCCACCCCCACCCCTGCTTACCCTCCACAACCCAACCCTGACAAAGGCTGCCCTCCCACCCCAGGATTGGATGTCTTCCTTCCCCAATACTCCCAGGCCCACCCCAGGAATCCCCCTAGCCCGCCCTTCAGGGAAGTGGTCTTGGCTAGGACCCAAGAAGACAAGGCTGTGTGTGATTCGTCCTTTCAAACAGCCGCATTTCCTGCAGGGCTGAGAGCCAGGAGGTTCCACGAGGCAGCGTAGGCCGAGCCATGTGAGGCCTCTTTCCTTCCCACTGCCCCAGGCCCCGCTGACTCAGAACCTGGCAGCTGCAGTCACCCCCCTCCCCTGGGGTATGTGGGCCAGTGTGGGCTGAGTGGGGCTGAGGCCACCCTCCCCGAGCTCCTTGGTGGCAGGACTCCCGTTGGGGCAGGGGATGCTTCTTACCTTCTGTCAATAGCCACCTGTCTTCTTTGAACAATAGACAGAATAATCACACAACATTCACCATTCTCTCAAGGCAGGGTTCTCACATCTGCAAAGCAGCAATGTCTCTGTCATTACTCAACTACCCTCTCTTGATTGTTTCCAGACTCCATGTGCCCATGGCCCTCCCTGTCCAAACTTCTTTCTGCACCATCAGCAGTTTTATTGCCTTTGGAAAAGTAGAGTGTCCATGTGTTCAATTCCAGGGATGAAAATTTTTTAGAAATCATAAGTTTTCTAGATAGTTTTGGGTTGTTGTCAGTAGAAGGACTCAAGCCAATTAACACAGCCAATTAACTCCAAAGAGTCCTTTTTTTTTTTTTTTCTTTTTAGAATCTGACTTGGGGAGAAAAACATGACTTAGATAATACTGCCTCATCTTTCAATATAGGAGAGGGCGGCTGGGCGCGGTGGTGCACGCCTGTAATCCCAGCGGCTCAGGAGGCGGAGGTAGGAGGATCGCAAGTTCGAGAGCAGAGGCAGTCTGCATAACTTAGTGAGACCCTGTCTCAAAAAGTAAAAGAAAATGGGCTGCAGGGGGGTGCAGCTCAGTGGTCCAGCACTTGCAAAACATGCAAGCACAAGGCCCTGGTTTCAACCCCCAGTACTGAAAAAAAAAAAAAAAAAAAAAAAAAAAAAAAAAAAAAAAAAAAAAAAAAAAAAAAATATATATATATATATATATATATGGAGAGAGAGAGAGAGAGAAAGAGAGAGAGAGAGAGGAGAGGGGGTGGGTCTGCATTACTCAAACACCTGCTGCCTCCACATTGCATATGTGGGTTCAGCACTTGACAGTTACCAGAGCTCTTTGCTATCCAAAGGAATCACATTTTTGGTTAAGAGAGGGAAATTACTATTTACCAATATGTTTTTGTTGTTGCTTGTTTGTTTTTGAGACAGAGTCTCACCATGTAATCCAGGCTGCCCTCAAACCCAACATTCTGTGTCAGCCTCCCAAGTGTTGGGATTAACAGTGCATGCCACCATATCTGGCTATAGTTTACCAATTTTGTTGAGAATATGGAACAGAACTCTCAGATCCTGCTGGTGGGGAGGTGAGTTTGGTGTAAGGACCTTGGGGAATTGTGTGGAAAATGATATAGCCAAACACATTGTGTTCCTGGGTATATTCCCAGCACTATTTGTAATCATCCAAAATAATCCAGCCAAGGTAGGATGAATGTGTTCCATATCTCCATTGTGGTAGTGGTTACACAACTGTATGTATTTGTTAAAACTCATAGGACTGTGTACTCAGGAGTGAATTTTATTGCATGTTAAATTATAGTTTAATTTTTTAAAAGAAGGTTTAATGTGGCTAGGGATGTAGTTCAGTGGTACAGAACCTGCCTCGCATGTACAAGTCCCTGGGTTCAATCCCCAACACTAAGGAAAAGGAAAAAAAAAAAGTTTATTTTAGTTCATGGCTCTGGTTCAAAGCCAAGGGCCACATCTGGCAATAGCTTGTCCTAAGGCTGTGCAGGGTGTCACACGGCAAGAGACAGACAGGGAGCTCATACGTACATCTTTTGTCTTTTTTTTTTTTTTTTAGTACTGGGAATTGAACCTAAGGTCTTTGCGAATGATAGGTGAGTGCTCTAACACGGAACTAAACTCCGAGCTGCTTTTGTTTGTGTGATTGAGAAGGGGTCTCACCACATTGCCCAGGCTGGTCTCAAAGCCCCAGGCTCAAGCGATCTTCCCACCTCAGCTTCCTGAGTAGCTGGGACTATAGGTAAATGCTACCTCCCCCAGCTATTCCTTAATTAAAAAAAAAAAAAAAATGAATAGGAGGCTGGGGATGTAGCTTAGTGGAAGAGTACTTGCCTAACATGGATGAGGCCCTGGGTTCAATCCCCAGCACCACAAATAAATCAGCAAAAGAAAAACAAAAGAAAAAAAGGAGTGGAATAAAAAATTCAATTGAAGGGTATACGTTCATATCATGGACTACTACCCAAGAGTTAAAAAGAACAAACTCTTACCAAATGAGATAACACAATGAATACTAAAATCGTTATGCCAAATGAAACACACACACACACAAAAGAATAGCAACTGTAGGATTTCATTTATAGGAAGTCCCTGAACAGACAAAACCACACTACTGGGATAGAGGTCAGTAAAATGGTTTCCTCTGGATTCGTGGTAACAAGGAGGTACATGAGGGGCCCTTAAGATGTTAGAAATGTCCTCCCCCACCCCCACTCTCACCTTGTGGCGGTGCCTCAGGTCTACACTCTATGCTAATGATGTGTGCCTTTAATGACATGATGATTATTTCTCCATTTAAAAAGAAGACATTTTTCACTGAGCACAGTGGCACATGCCTGTGATCCCAGTGACTCAGGAAGCAGAGGCAGGAGGATTGCAAGTTTAAGGCCAAAAATAGCCTGCATAACTTAATGAGACCCTGTCGCAAGATAAAAAATAGAAGAAGGGCTGCACATGCAGCTCAGTGGTACAGCACTTGCAGAGTTATTTGTGAGGCCCTGGGTCTAACCCTCAAGTACTGCAAAAAAATTAAAAGAAAAAGAAAAGGAAGAGTTTGTGTGTGTGTGTATGTGGTACTGGGGAGCTGAACCCAAGGCCTCACACATGCTTTGCAAACGCTCTGACACTAAGCTACACCCCTAGCCCCTTTTATATTTTTCAATTGAGACAAGGACTTAGTAAGTTACATAGGCTGCCTCTGGCTTTGAACCTGCTATTCTCTTGCCTCTGCCTCTCAAGTTGCTGGGGTCACAGGCGTGCATGCCCGGCAAGAGATTTAAAAAAAAATGTTATGGCAAAAGTTATGAGGTGAGTAATTCAGTTCACGGAGGGGAAGAAGATTCTTCCCCATCCTTGCCCCAGAGTCTCTCGCTATGGCTCCCTTGGCTATCAGCACAGGCCAGTCCCTATGCTTGTGCCCAGCCCCACACACAGCTCTTTAACCACGTGAATGGGCTGCACGTGGCTGCTCCCAAGCTCCCTGCAGGCTGGAATTCCAGCCCCACCCTGACCCTAGCAAAACAGCCTTCAAAACTGGCTGGCAGCCCAGGATTTTAAACCGCCTCCTGGCCTGATCCTGTCCATTTAAGAGTATCAGGAAGAAAGTTAAAGCTTTCCTTGCTGGGAAAGGGAAATGGACATCTCTGCCCTATACCCTTAATTTTCCAGGGGCAGAAGGCATCCTGGCCTCAGCCCAAGCCAAGAGGCAACCCTACGGCACCCCTTTAGCGGATACCAACACCAGGCCTTCTCTTAGGGGGACTTTTGTCTTCCAGCCTGACCCTGCGGCCTCCACTGCCCCACCTCCCATCTCTCTGGCAAAATGAGCTGAATGCCCTCCAGGGGGCAGAGGAGGCGATGTGTCTAAGAATGCAACATACCAAGTGTCCCATGATTGCAGCTGTGAATGATGGTGGCTTACATGGGGACAGATGTGGCCATGGCATCACCATCTGGGCCTTACAATCTTACTCCCTCCTCCCAAAGTGACCTGCTCTAGGAAGAGGCCACACCCAGCAGAAAGGAAGCTGCCTAGCCCCTGCCCTGGCTGAAGGGTCAAAGTCCTGGGCAGATTGGAGTGATTGTGCCGCCCATTTCCATCTGCTGTGTGGCCCAGGCTAAGTTAGTACTGTCTTTGAGCATCCAGTTGCCTTCCACTGACACCAGGAGGGAGGTGGCTTCACCAGACCACCTGGGTTCAGCGTGGGGCAGGCAAGTCTCAGCAGGATGGTGCCAGGGTTCACTCTCTCAACTCCCCCACCCCTTTTTTCTCAGGACTGCATGCAGGGGGTGTGTGTGTGTGTGTGTGTGTGTGTGTGTGCGCGCTATAATTACTTCCCCCTTTCTAGGGCAAGTCACCTTACCCAAATGTTCATCTTGACATCAGTTGCCTATTCAGTGGATGGGGCAGGAGCTTCTCTGCCCTCAGCAGAGGCCTGACCCCCAGACCAGCAAAGCCACATCCCAACATGCCCTACCCTTGTGCCCTTCAAGGGACTCTGGACCAGGAATGAAGACCAACCCTTTGGATATAAGAAATTTGGGGGACAGGCTGGAGACAGGGCAAATGTCTTTTAGATTCAGCCTGGGTATCTGGAGTCCCCTTGTTTTGGAAGGAAGCAGGGTTCACTTTCCCATCTGCAAGATGGGGCAGATAATCATTGTACTCACCTGCTTCAGAACATAAACTTTTACAGAAAGTGGCTGTGTGCACACTCTGGTGTATTTTCTCTCTAGTGCCCAGGATTGGTTCATGCACAAGACAAGTGCTCTACCACTCAGCTATAGCTCTAGCCCCAGTGTGCATTCTGTATCAAGCAAAGGCGGCGTCTCATTTGTATAAATGTTGAGTCCCTATAATCCCATAGCTCACATTTGGGGGTCATCTATAGTGGTATTCAAGAGATTTCTTCAGAGACTTGGGTTTGGGGCCTGGTTCTCCCAAATTGGCTCTTTCCTACTCTCTTGAGGGGATGAGTCTAAGGAAAGCATAGATCCTAAAGGGCCATGCCAGGAATGCTTTAAGTTTATCCTGAGGTCAATGGGGAACCATACAGTTCTCAAGGAGTGACGGGGGTCACCTATACCATTTGGTGCTGGATTTAGGAAAGGTGAGCTCAAAAGTGCTTGGGTAACCAGGAGAAGGGGAGGAAGGGCTGAATCCAAAGTCCTAAGAGTGTCATGTAAGAGACTCAGACTGTAGGAGAAGAGAGCATGAAGTCACTTCAAGAAGCCTTCCAGCCTCTGCTGGCCTACCTCCCACCCTATTTCCCCCATTCAGTCTGTTTTGGTCTTTTCAAGGGCCCCACATGACATGATGCTGGTTATTCAACTTGCTCAGTGCTTTATTGAACCAAGGCCTTAACAGATGACTCATCAAGGCCTTCCAGCCCAGCCCTTCCCACATGTGCAGATTCAGAATCCAGAAATTGCTCAGTCCTTGGTTTACTTGCTTCCATGACATTGTCTTTTGAACATTTCCAAACACTAAGTGTAAAAATTTTGTCCATACAGACATACACACACGTTCCTGCCATAGGTTGCCACGCTCACCAAAATGCTTCCACCCAGTTTATGTGCACGAATATGCAAGAGACCATGCGTCCAAGGCCGGCCATCCATCCATCCACCCGAGACAGGACAGCAGCAAGTTTTGACCAGTCAGGCCCCAGGGTTCACAGCAGGGGAGAAGGGTCTCCCAGTGGCTCCTAATTCAGGCATTGCCCTGGAGGCCCCCAAGGATGATAACATCCCTTTCTCGGAGGAACCAGTGCCAGGGCCAGGTGAGTAATTGACGTTTGAATCTCTAACCCCAGCTGGGCAGGGGGAGCCTACACACCCATCGAGTGAGTCCTGAGACAGTAAAAGTCAGACAAACAAAAATCAAGCCGGCACAAAACACCTGCAACAGGAAAGAGTAAGAGCTTGTGTTTACACTGGAGGTGCCTGGGCAGAGGACAGGAGAGAAGAAAGGGGCAACAGGGCAGATATGGCCCTGACTTCTGCAGAGTGCACGGCAGCCTTGCCAGGCAGTGCTCATAGGGCACCAAGGAGCTCCCTTTGCCCATCTCAGGACCGTGGTTCTCCCAACCTCAGTGGACATACACACATAGGAGTTTTTTTGGACCCAGAAAGACAAAGAATTAAGCTGAACAAGGACGAAGAAAAGCAAAAAGGCTCCTGCTTAACGAACATAACATACTGCCTCTGAGCTGGTATTTACTCACCAGGCAGGACTCTTCAGGGGTAGGGAATGGAAAGTGAGTGGTGTGAGACAAGGGAAACTGGGGACAGGGGCAGACAGATGGGTGTGATGCCCATGCTGTCTTTCCCCTGGATAGCACCAGGGGCCTCTAGGAGGCCCTCAGCCCTGCAGGCCCATGGGAGCACTGGCCCCCAGGCCCTGCCAGGCAAAGAAGGTGGTAGGACTGATGCTGGACCCTCACTGGTCCTGCAGCCGGCTACAGAGTTCCCGCCGGCTCCGCTCCCCAGCCCAGCTGCGCGTCTTGAGGCGGAAGGTCCTCAGCTCATCCCTAAAAGCCTCATGGTTCATGGGCCTGTAGTCCCGGGGCTCGCAGAACTCCTAGGACAGGATGGGCGGGGCCCTCAGTATGGGGGAAGGGGTAGCTTGGAGGGAGGAACCAGCCCTCCCTTCTCCTTTCAGGGCTGCAGCCTGGCCAGACCCTGTCCCTGTAGTACAACTGTCACACAGGGGCTGTGGCCATCCCCACCCATGGTACCGGGTGCTGTGGGAAGAACTCCTTGTAGCCGCCTTTGAGGATATACATCTCCGGGTAGTACAGGCTGGGGTAGTCATTGGCTGCACGGTCTCGTTCTCGGATGAATCGGCACCTGGAACAGCATGGTGTGGGGTGGGGATCAGAGCTAGCAATGTGGTAGGGGGTACATCAGGGCACCTGTTCCTCGTCCTCACTCCTTTGAGGGCCTTCAGGAGCCAAGAAGGCTTTTGAACACAGGAATGTTGGTCACAGGATCAGTCTGGCTACTGGGTAGAAGTTGGGGTGATGGTAGTAAGAGGTAAATCAAGGGGGTGGCCTCTCTTTCTGGAAGGAAGTTGCACAATTTTGTTAGAGAAATCTGTAGCCTGGATTAGGAAAGAGGAAGCAGGAGAGGCAAAAAGTGACACAATTCAAGAGATACATACAGGAGGGCTCCTGGGCTACACACAATGAGGACCAGAGGTGGGAGCAGGAGGGAGGGAGAAGGAGCCAAGACTGGAGTCCAGTGACTGGTCCCAGTGCCCAAAGTAGCCATGGGTTGGAATCCCAGAGGGGAAGGGAGGCGAAGACCACAGGGATGAGGCCTCTGTACAGGGTATTTGGGGGCAGATTCTAGCCCACCATGAGGCCCTACTACAGAGCCACCAGCAATCAGATAGACCTGGCACACCTGAGAAAGGAGGCAAGGGGTGGAGAGATAACCAGGGCAGATCATGAACAGAGAAGAGAGGCTCAGGTGAAGGAGGGCTGAGGCCCCTGGTTGTGGACCCCAGGGGAACAGGACTCTAGTAAAGACCTAAGAGCTCACACTGAAGTGTGGGAATTACTGAGGATGGGGATAGGGACAGGGCCTTTGGATTTGGGGAAGGACACTGCTGGAGATTTCAAATTACATCTCGTGGAGATGGCAGCAATGGGTGGAAGATGGACGAGGACTGATGGGACAGACAGTGGGAGGGGGATGGAGAATAGGTGCTATGCCTAGTGAGGGATGAAGCCAGCTCCAGGCCATCAGATGAGGCAAGAGGCCAGGCTCCAGCACCCACAAGCCTGAGCAGGGAAAGCCAAGGGCAGGCACTAGCTGGCTGAGCAGACGGATCTGGGAACTCACATGCGGGGCCCTCGCTCAGATGAGAATTCACAGTGGAAAATGAGGATGATTCTCTTGTCCAGGCTACAGGGGGTGATAGGGCTCTGCAGCAGGAAAGTCTCAGCATCCCGTTCCAGAGGAAGATTCACAGCAGTCTGTCAGAGGAGCTGGATCAAGCCACAGCCTTGCACCTCTCCCCTTTGCAGTTCCCAGAGAAGTGAGCCCACCTCTTGCTGGGCAGATACCTTCCCAGAAGGTACACCAACCCTCCAGGATTCAGCCTCTTGGCCAGGGACCTGAGCCAGGAGGGGCCTCTCCCCAGGAACCCACTTCACCTTGATGTGCCCGCCTTCATACTCATAGGGGTATCTGCAGTCCACGATCACAAACTTCTCCACGATGTTGTTGAACTTGCCCATCAATAGGGCCGCCATCTACAGGAGGCCAGGGGTAG